>PVJX010037284.1:0-17048 GCA_004027295.1 Dolichotis patagonum
TAAGGTCCCTTGTAATAATTGTGTTCTTGTTTATTTGGCTTTTCATGTTCCTTAGTATCTGTCTTAAATATTTGGTGCCCCTGTGTTTGGTGCATATATATTTACAATTGTTAGTTCTCCCTCTTGAATTTTTCCACGTAGGAGTATGTAGTGACCTTTGTCTCTTTTAATCATTTTAGGTTTGAAGTTCACAGTGTCTGCAAATAGAATAGTTCTCCCTGCTTTTTTCTGGGTTCCTGTTGTGTGGAATACAGTTTTCCATCCTTTATCTTTTAATCTATGAGTTTTCCTTTGGGTTAGATATGTTTCTTGTATACAGAATATTGTTGGAACAGGTTTCTTGATCCATTCTGTCAACCTATTTCTTTGATAATTGAATGAAGGCCATTTACTTTTATGGATATTGCTGATATATACTGGCTCCTCTTTGCCATGTTATGTTTCAATAATTTGCTTTCTGCTTTTCCCCCTTATTTACTTGCTTGTTCTACCTGGTGGTTTCTTTCTGTTGTTCTGGAGATTGTGGTCATTTTTATCTCTGTCTAGTATATCTTTCAACACTCTTTCTAGGGTTGGTTTGGTGGGCTTGAATTTCTTCAGTTGTTCTTTGTCATGGAAGTATCTTGTTCTCCATTAAATTTGAATGACAGTTTTGCTGGTTACATCAGTCTGGGTTGAAAGTTGTTTTCTTTCAGGGCTTGAAATATCTCACTCCAAGTATGTGTTGACTTGAAGATTTGTGCTGAAAAGTCTGCTGTGATTCTAATGGGCTTTCCTCCATAGATGACTTTTGTCTTTTCTCTAACAGCTTTTAGTACTCTGTTCTTATTCTGTAAGGCTGAGATCTTAATTATTATGTTTCTGGGTGTGGATTTATGTTAGTTGTGACTGTTTGGTATTCTATATGCCTCACTTATCTGCATTTCAGATTTTTCCCCATGTTTGGGAAATTTTCTCCTATTATTTCTGTGAATATTTTAGATATGTCTTTTTTATTGACTCCAGCATCTTCACTAATGCATATTAATCTTATATTTTTGCACTTGGCATCATCTTGAAGCTTCTGGATTGTCATTTCATGCTTGCTTTGTTATTTTTAAAAATTCTATCCTTTCATGAAAAGTAATTGCGATCCTCTCCTCAAGTCTGAAATCCTATCCTCCCCATCATTTAAATTGTTTTGCATGCTTTGAATAGAATTTTTTGTTTCTTGGATGTCTCTTTCAGTTTCCTTCATGAATTCTGCTTGTTTTCTATATTGTTCATTCAAGGTTTCAATCAGTTTCTCATGTTCCTGTACTTTTTTCTCTGTTTGTTCTTTAGCTGCACTCAGCAACTGTTTTACTAAGGTTTTTACTTCTATCTTTACATGGAAGAGTACTTCTAATTTGATTTCCTCTATGGCTTCACATAGTTTTTTTTATTTCATTTGATATGTTTTCAGATATTTCTGGTGTGTTACTTTTGGAGTCTTCTAATTCAATATCTCCTGTACTTGCTGCTGATGCACTGGATGTTTGAGATTGCATTTTGCTTTTTCATTTTGCCATTTTCCTCTTTTGAGTTAGTGTTTGGTCCTTCAGACCTGCTAGTGTCAACTGTTGGTAGTGTGTATCTTGGTGTCCTACTGTAAAGTTGATGTCCGTCCAGTTGCTGGGTGCCACAATGAATAGGTGGGCCAGTCACCTGACTTCCTGCTGCAGGGCCTGTTGGGTGAGTCCTATATTCTTCCTGGGTTGGCAAGTCTAGTAGTATTGATGTAGGTCAACTTTTAGTTCCTGCTAAGACTTTATCTCAGGTTATACCAGGTCACCAAATCTCCCTTTATATTGTGTTTGTGTAGGCTGAGGCCCTACTGTGTCCCTATTGTGTGTCTGTGTGTCTCATAAGCACTTTTGATTTTCTTCAAGTTGGTGAAGTCCTTCTTGGAACACTCTTCACTCTGCCTGATGTTTTCTGTGTGTATGAAGGGATCACCCTAACTCTTGTCAGGCTTAACAAGGTTTTACAGTTAGTTGGAGGGAGCTTTACTACTGACACTCTTTACCCACTGTACACCTATTTTAGAGGCATACTCACCATACTGACTGGAGCCAGTTGAGATCTTGTTTTGCTGAGGCAGTCACCTAATCTCCCTTCAAGCTAGCATAATCTGCTGTATCCCAAAGTTCTTCTGGGCACAGAGTTCGAAGTTTGCCCTGTTGGCTGGGATTTCACAGGAGCAAGTGCATTCAGGGCCCAGGGGTGGGTTCCCTGGCCGTGCTCACTGCTTGGAATTCCCTGGGCTTAGTCCAGTTAGGCCTGCTGATACCTCTCATGTGCCTTTGGGTGGTATCAGACCCAAAGCCTGGTCTTAATGCCTGGGCATGGTGTTCCAAGTTTGCCCTGTGCAAGCTGGGATTCTGCAAGAGTCTGAGAAGTCAGGGCCCAGGTGGGTTCTGCCTGCTTGGAGTTCACTGAGCATAGTCCAGTTAGGCTCGCTGGTCCCTCTAGTGCACCTCAGAGTGGTATCCGACACAGGGTGCAGAGCATCGTCTTACTGCCTGGGCGCAGAGTTCCAAGTTTACTCTTAATGAATTTCTGTAAGCTTTTCCAAAAATTGTTTGATGATTTCAATACATTGGCATTATATAATCAAGAGATTTTGTACTTGTAAATGAAGAGCCAATTCTAGAAGCCTAAAAGCCATGTGGAACAGAGGTGTTTCAAAAAAAATATAAATATCCTAGGTGATGGTTCACTCTTGTAATCCTGGTACTCAGGATCCTGAGGAATGAGTGTTGCCTTGACTTTGAGACCAGACTGACCTACAATGAATTCTAGGACAGCCTGAAATCCACAGTGAAAGGCTCTCTCAAAAACACACAAAATATGGAGTAATAACATTGCAAAAGGCAAATGTCAGAATGAAAGCATATATAAAACCATGTAAATATACCATAATCGACACATGGGATGCAGGATACTCTTTCAAAAGGAAAAAAAAATGAAGAAGTATATTAAGGAATTTATAAACACTGTGACATACAGGAAAGAATTTATTAGCTTTTGAAATTAGAAAATCATTGCAAAAAATAAAGGGAAGACAAGATAAAAATAAATTGCACAATCACAGTCACAAACAATAGTTTTAATTTCACTATAAACAGGAGAAAACAAAAAAAAATCCAGAATGAAATTGAAATTATGAAATGATGAGTACAGTTTCTAGTTACTACTGTACTACTAGAAACTACTTACTACTGTACTACTAGAAAAAGAGGCATCACTTATGGATATAACTCCTAATGTATAGTGAAATTTTGTATTTCAAACATGGCTCAGTTTGACTTCAGTCTCATTCTTTTGCAGAAAACAATTACGTTTAGTGATAAAACTTTTGCTTTCTCACAGAATGTGTTTTACCCCCGATCTCAGTGAGACAATTTCTCTCTGGTCTGAGTAAATCAATGTAGCATTTAGGGGCAGAGATGCAGCCCAGCAGCCCTGCACCAGAGGACAAGATGGAGAAGACCTCCATGGCCACCATCACCTTCCCCTTGCTCCTGTGGTATACGGGGAGGAAGGTAACCCACACACTGCAGAATACCAACATGCTGAATGTCAGGAACTTGGCTTCATTGAATGTGTCAGGCAGGTTCCTGGCCAGGAAAGCCACGATGAAGCTGACTAGGGCCAAGGAGCCCAAGTGTCCTAGGACACAGTAGAAGGCAGTGAGGGAGCCCTTGTTGCACATGATGATGATGTAAGTATGTTCAGAGTGTGTGTCTGTGTCAATGTAGGGTGGCTTTGTCCCCATCCACACTCCACAGAGAATGAGTTGGATCAGAGAGCAGATGGGGATGATGTAGTTTGGTGCACCTGATACCAGCAACTGCCTCATCCTTTTTCCTGGATCAGTGACCTTAAAGGCCAGCACCACAGTAACAGTTTTGGCCAAGACAGTGGAAATAGCCACTGTGAAGACAACTGCAAATTTTGTCTGCTGGACGATGCAGGTGGCTGTGTTGGGACGGCCAATGAAGAGCAAGGAACAGAGGAAACAGAATATGAGGGATATGAGCAGGGTGTAGCTGAGAGTCCTGTTGTTGGCCTTAACAATGGGAGTTTCTCAGTGCTTCACAAAGAGCCCAAGGATAGCACCTGTGAGGACAGTGAGACTGAGGGTGGTGACAGTCAGAACTTTTCCCAAAGGATCTTCATAAGCCAGAAATGTCACAACTTTTTGGAGACAATGATTTTGCTGAGAATAGGCATACTGATATTCTGGACACTTTACACATTGGTCTATATCTAAAACAAAATAAATTGTCACTTATGTAGTTTTATGATTTGTTTGTTATTTATAGACCCATACCCAAAACATGTTGGATTTGAACTACAATATTTCTTTATAAATTTTTGTTGATTGTGGCTTTTTTTCTTTCTGTTTCCATACTTAGGATTGAACTTAAAGTTTTCACTGACATAGACTTCCAATTCTTACATTTTTATTCTCTGAGATAGGATCTCCTTAAGTCTCCTTATTTCCAAGTCTTTTTTGAGACATAAAAGGCATTTGTCTCACTTCCCTACCACTGTATTCCAGGCATGCATCATCACATCTCATTTTTCAATTTTATTCCAAACATAAAATCACAAACTGGTATATAGAGAATAACTTCAAAATAATACAAAGTGAATAATTCCTGAGAAACAGTAGCACTTTACAGTGCTGTTATTTATTTTCCTTTTATATTTGACATATCTATAAAATGTATTTTTAAATAAGGATTTGTATATCTAAATCAAATCTTTATAAGTGATTCTCCTGACCATCATTCAATGTGCAATCCTGTATTAGGAAACCAACATAATTTGCTAAATCTCAGGGAAATACATATAAAGAAAAATATCAAATGTCAAATAAATCCATCTTTGAGCCTCTCCACTTATGAGTATGCTTTATTCAGTGTTCATGTTTACTTTTATTGTCCAAGGTGCATTTTAAAAGTTTAGTTATGGTAACTATCAAAATGATTATAGGACATATAACTATGTATTCAAAGATTTTTAAATGGTGAAAAATTAAATTTCAAAATTTCCTCTATGAATGACTTATCAATGAGGTGTGGAAACAGGTCATTTTTCATAATTCTTGTACTCCATCACCATCAAATCAATATCAGTTTATTAATTTACATAGGTTTTATACTTATAAACATATCATGAAAAATTCTTATCCCTCATATTTTTCCTTTCTGATACATATTTTCTGTATGTGCTTTCTTAGCTTTATTGCACTAGTCATGACATGGAGTGTAATTGTCAGGTTGCAGTGTGTTATAAAAGTGGGAAAAATCTTAGCCAGTTTTTCATCAGAAAAAGAAATAATATAAACAACATATAAAAACTCAAAGAAAATATCATACTCCCCAAATTGAAAGACGGAGTCAAAAAATGAGCATCTGAGATGAACAGATACTTCTCAGAAAAAGTACAAGTGATAGAATAATACATGAAAAAATTTTCAACATCACTGATCATTCAAGAGATGAAAATTAATACAATGCTGAGATTCTACCTCATTCCAGAAAGAATGGGCTTTAACAACAAATTGACAAATAACAAATGCTGTGGGGTCTGAGGGACAAAGGAATGCTTCTCCAACTTTAGTGAGAGTCTGAACTGGTGCGACCACTTGGAAATCTGTGTCAAAATTTCTCAAATATTTAGGACTAGATATTCCATTGGACCCAACTATTCCTTTTCTTGGCCTCTTTCGTAAAGAACTTAGAGCACCATAAACCTCAATTTTATGTAGACCCATGTTTATAGAAACACAGTTTGTAAGAGCTAAGTCTTGGAAGCAAGTCAAATGTCCATCAATAGATGAATGCATTAAAAAGATATGTTTTTTTTAAATACAATGGAATACTATTCGGCTATAAATAAGAATAAACCAGTGAGATTTACAGGTCAGTGAATATACCTTGAAAACATATTCTTAAGTAATATAAGGGAGATACACATATGTAAATATCACATTGTCTCTCAATAACTGAATTTCTGCAATAAACAATTTCTGAGGGAAACCAAAATATATAATAGATATAGTGAAATTGGAAGTAATAGTACATAAGGAAAGGGGAACTTCAGGGGCAAAGGAAGCAAAAATTTTAAAATGATGTAAGAAGGATAAGATGCAAAGACAGTTTGTAAATAAGGAAGAGAAGAGGGGTTGAAGAGAGGGGGAGATTTGGAAAAAGAGGAATCAGGACATATCATTATAGGAACACATTGCATATAATGAATGTGATTCTTATGTATATCTAAATTATGGAAATAAACTTAATTTGAAAAAATACATGGATGACAAATCAAGAAGTGTCTTATAGCATACCACATATACTATATGTTTTGATATTTAGAGTATTTTCTCTTGCTAGTTTGGCAAGAAATACTTTTGTTGTTGTTTATTTGTAAATCACAGATACGTAAAATTGTAATATATGGTCTCTACTAGCATCATTTTTCTTTTCCTAAGAACATGTGCTTTTAATATGATTTTGCAAACTTAGTTTGCATATGATATACTATCCCTTAACCATTGACCTTATATATTTTTAATTAGGTGAGGGGATTTATTACTTAGGTTGACAAGATCAGAGATGGCAGAGTCCACAATGGCTTTCATTTTGGAGACCCAGAGGACTTCAGTAGCTGCTCAGTCCAAGCATATGGAAGCAACAGTACAAAAAGTTTCAAGGATGTAGCTTCAGCCCAGTACTGAAGTCCTGGAAGCTCCCAGGAGAAGCAGCAGTGTAAGTTTGCCCTACAGTGATGGAAAACCTCAAGTTCTGCAGAAGCAAAGGTGATGGCAGCAAATGGGAGACCTCCTCAGGAATTCAGGAAGTCTATTCTTCAAAGTTGGCACAAGTCCTTCTTCTTCCCCCTTTTATTCCATGCAGCTTATAACCAAACCACATCTGTGGTGGGTTTTCCCTCCTCAGTTTCCTGGCTTTCAAGTTAATCATCTCTAGGGACACCCGGAGCTATGCTTCATGAATCTTCTAGGCATATCTTAATCCATAGAAGTAGACATAACATGTTTGAAAATCATAGTCATAACTATGCATTATTTTTTGTAATTTTTATTCTTGAGCATATTGGTACATTCTAGATGTACACAATGACAACATTCATTATGGGGAACTTGTACCTATATGTGACTCATCCTGATTCCTCTTTTTTTTGTAAGCTCATCTCCTCTCTTTGAGTCTTCTTCCCCTCCTTATTTACAAGGTTTTGTTTCCATTTTATCATTGTATCATTTTTATTCTGCTTTCCTTTCTTTCTCTCATTCCCTCTCCAAGTTCCTTCCTGTTGAATAGTTTATTCCTCTTTCACCTTCCTTTTCCACACCTTGGTCCTTCTTTATACTTTTGGTATCTCACAACAGAGAAAAAATGTGATATTTACACAGGTATGTTTGACTCATTACACATGAGAGTAAGATTTAAATAAAGATGAATCCATTTGCCTAGAAATGTCTCATTTATTCTTCCTCATGACTGAGCAGTATTCCATGGTATAAAACAACCTGCATATTTTTGCTCCATTAATCAATTTTTGGACATTTGTGTTGTCTCCAAGATTTAACCATGACAAATTGTGCTTCCTTACACTTGGGTGTGCACAATTTGGCATAGCTCAATCTTGGAAACAACATAAGTGCTCATCAACATAGAAGTGGATAAAAAAGTGATTTTTAAAAATTTAATGGAGTTGTACTCAGCCATCAAAAGCATAAAATGTAGACTTTAACAGCTAAATGGATGGAATTCAAGAACATACTCATAAGTAAAATAAATCAGATATATATGTGTAAGTATTGTATTGTCTCAATACAAGTGTGAGAAACTGAATAAGTAAATAAGATCAGAAACATACAATATATATATTGTGAATTCAAAAAAAACCTCTTCAAAGGAAAAGAGAAACTGTGCTGGGGAAAGGGGAAAGGAAAAATGTGCAAAGAAAGAGTAAATGAAAACATATGTATATACAATGTAGTTAAGATAGTTATAAAACTAGGGTCTCATTGTTCTTTGAAAAAAATTATTCATGTCTATATATTTAAACAAGATACTATTCCTATATCCTATATTCTCAATAACTGCTATGAGGACAAAGTATGCAAAGTATGCAAAGTATCAGATATTGTAACTATCCTAGAATCCTGTTTTGAAAGTTGATTTCATCTTTTAACTTTCTTTTCATTAAAAAATAAATTATGGAATCACACATATTGTTGATATCTGATGTTTTTAACTCTTTCAGCAAGATACCCAGATAGGGAATAGCTGAGTAAAAGAGAACATAAAATTCTAATAAAGAATGGATAAAAGGAAAATAACTTACTATGCATTTCAAAGGGAAAAGTATGTATTCCAACCAAGCAATAGCACTCAGTGTAACAAATAATTTGATACATGAAGGAAGACATTTTTCATTGATGTTCTTTGAAAAATTTTCCACTTTGTGGATGGATGGATTGCATACAAAATAGAATGACAATGTGTCCACAGGTCATGCTCCTACCAGTGTCATTGGTGATCTAATTGTCTGCACAAGGGGTGCAATCAAAACAACAGGCAGCCTTTCCCTCTTGAGGCTTTTTTTGAAATCCAGGATTGCAACTCTCACTACACACTGAGTGGGGAGTCTAAGGAAAAATATAGTGGTAACTTCTTAGACTTGTCCTTATATCTGCAGAGCTACAAGGATAAACTTAATTTTCATACATACATACATAAATGAAGCTATTTTATTGAGCGCCAATTTTATTTTCATAACATGAAAAATATATCTATAAATATAGTTAAGCAAATGAATGTCTTTTTCATTCATCAAAAAGCTGGTAAGCAATATTTTTTCAAATTAAAAACTGAATTTTTTAATATCAGCATGAGAAAAATTTTTGGCCGTTTCATGAGCAATATTTAAGGCACAACTGTGATGACAATATGTATTCTATGTGCAACTAAAGGATTGGGTCATGATTAGGTCCAACACACCTCTGTAACTGCTGTGGCCCACTCTATGATATCTTCAGATAGATGCATTCTTTGGCCATGTGGAGCAAGTGAAAAAAATGTTCCTAGTTTAACCTTAAGTCTAAGGCCTTCTGGGAAATTCCAAAAATTGAGAATATCATACTCTGAATCCAGGTTTCTTCTGTCATTCAAAATCACTTGGTCTCCAGCAGGATTGCTAAATTGGATGTTTTTCAGAAAGGGATGCAGCTAAAAGAGACACATCATTCAGTGTGAACAGGGATCCAGGATAAAGGCAGAAAATATGGATCAGAGAGTCCTTAAAGTATCTTAAATTTCTTTAACATGAGTCAAATTGAATACCTGTACTTATTGAACTAGAGCACATGAACGCTTAAGGACTAAAATGTCATCATGTTCCATAAATGTCTGTCAGTTTGAGGGAAAAAAATTCTATGTATGCCCATTTAAATAAGGTGTACATTTGTTTTAGGAAAACATCAAATGTGGATCTAAAACTTCTAAAATCCACAACTTCTATTTTGTTTCTGACTATTCCCATAGCATCTAACAAAAAAATGAGTTCATCAATATCTGAGGAGTTGTCAGGATTAAATATAAAAACCTAAATTATGTGCACTGTGTGTTTTCATGCCATTTAGCTTCAGAAATGACTACAGGTTATCTTATTGTAGTTAAACCATGTCACAGGACCTGTTTAGGTAGGCAAGGCATCCACATCCTGTAAACACAGAAGAAATGAGCTCAGGTAATGGTTCCTCCTCTTTGCCAGTGTCTCCTTGATTGAGGGTCATTTCAACTCATCTCAAGCAAGATTTATCTCGCTGGCCTCTTTGGGATTGGGAACTTCTCATCGACTGGCATTTCGGACTGACTGTTTGGGAACTGTAAGCCCGCCATTCATGCACAGGAAACCTCCCAGAGACCAGCAGCTCGGCCTGACTGTTTAGGCCCCGTAGGCCTGCCCTTCATGTGCAGGAAACCTCTCAGAGACCAGCAGCTCGGCCTGACTGTTTGGGACCTGTAGGCTGCCCTTCACCCACAGGGAACCTCCCAGAGACCAGCAGCTTGGCCTGACTGTTTGGGATTGGGAACTTCATGGAGACCGGCAGCTTGGCCTGACTGTCTGGGAATGGAACCTCCCAGAGACCGGCAGTTCAGCCCAGTGTGTTTGGGATTGGGAACTTGGCAGAGGTCAGCAGCTCGGCCTATGCTGTTTGGGTCTGGTAGGGCTGCCCTTATCCCATAGGGAACTTCAGGGAGACCGGCATCTTGGCCTGGTCTGTTTGGGACTGGGAACTTCACAGATACTGGCAGCTTGGCCTGGGCTGTTTGGGACTGGGAACATTGCACAGAACAGTGGAAGAGGGCCTGAGGTGCCTGGGACTGCTGCTGCTTGCCCCCTTTCTCCAGGAACATCTAGGAAGCCTGCCACAGGACTGAGCTGACTGAGACCACATCTGCTGGATGCGACCTTCCACTGGGAATATGGGGCTACAGCAGACTACCATGCTGGCTTGATGAGAGGTTCAGGAAACCCTCACCCAAACAGAAGACCTCAGCAGGCTTCAGTCAGTGTGGCACGGTCAGTGGAATTCAGGAGATGGGATCCCCTCTTCATTGTGGTACTCAGTAATTTGACAAATATCAACCACACAGTAGAACCCTGAAACACATATTTCAGAAAGTTGTGTCTGTGGGAATTGAAAGACCAGAAATTCCCCCCAAAGGTGAAAATGACTAAACAAAAAGGCAAACTGGAATCCCAAACATCTAGTTCATCAGGAGCAAGTGCAGGTGGTAATGAAATAGAGGACCCCAAAATTCATACACCAGAAATCTCTGAAAAGATAGCAAATGAAGTAACGAAACAAAACCATGAGGCTATGGAAGGAATCAAATTAGAAATAATGTCTTATGTGAAGACAAAGGTAGCAACCTTAGTAAATGAGCTGCTCAACATAGCTAGAGAAGAAATAGATAAGAAACTACAGAAGCATGGGAAATTGATTGAAACTTTAAATGAACAATGCAGAAAACAACAGAATCTATGAAACAAATTGAAAGATATATGCAAGAAACAAAAAATTGCATTGAAAGCCTACAAAGCCATTTAAAGAAGCTGAGGATAGAATTTTGGACCTTGAGGAAAGGATTGTAGATAGCGATGTTGAAAGGGTAGAACTTATAAAAACAACAAAGCAGCATGAAATGACAATCCAACAGCTACAAGATGATGCCAAGAGAAACAATGTTAGAGTATTAGGCATTAGTGAGAAGGTAGGAGACAATGCAAAGGATATAGCTAAGCTGTTCACAGAAACAATGGCAGAAAATTTCCCAAATATGGGAAAAAATCAGATCTATAAATAATTGAGGCATGTAGAACACCAAACAGTCAAAACCAACATAAATCTACATCCAGAAACAAAACAATTAAGACCTCAGACATACAAGATAAACACAGAATACTAAAAGGTATTAGAGAAAAGACACAACACATCTATCAAAGAAAGGCTATTAATATCACAGAAGACTTCTCAGCACAAACTGTCAAGTTAAGACAAGGTTGGAGTGATGTATTTCAAGCCCTAAAAGAAAACAACTTTCAATCCAGACTGACATACCCAGCAAAACTGTCTTTCAAATGTAATGGAGAAACAAGATACTTCCATGACAAAGAACAACTAAAGAAATTCATATCCAACAAACCAACCTTAGAAAGAGTGCTGAAGGACATCCTAGATAGATAAAAATGACCACAATCTCCAGAGCAGCAGCAGAAAGAAATCACCATGCTGGACAAGTAAGTAAACAAGGGAGAAAGGCAGGAAACTAAGAACAGTAACACAACATGGTAAAGTCAAGCCAATACATATCAGTGATATCTATATATGTAAATGGGTTCAATTCACATATCCAAAGAAAAAGGTTGACAGAATGGATCAAGAAACAGGATCCCACAATATGCTGTATACAAGAAATGCGTCTGACTCAAAAAGAAACTATAGATTAAAAGTCGAAGGATGGAAAAGAGTATTCCATGCAATGGGAACCCAGAAAAAAGCAGGGGTAACTATTCCATTTGCAGACAATGTGAACTGCAAACATAAAATGATTAAAAGAGACAAATAAGGTCACTACATACTTGTAAGTGGAAAAATTCAAGAGAAGAACTAACAATTATAAATATATATGCACCAAACACAGGGTCACCCAACTACATAAGACAGATAATATAGGACATGAAAAACCAAATACACAAGAACACAATTATTACAGGTGACATTAACAGCCCACTGTCACAAAGAGATAGATCAACTAGGCAAAAAATTAGCAAAGAAATAATAGAACTGAATCATATCTGTGAGCAATTGGACTTAGTTGATGTTTACAGAGTATTCCACCCAACCACATCAGAATACACCTCCTTCTTGGCTGCTCATGGGACATTCTACAAAATAGACGATAGATTATACCATAAAGCATTTTTAAGTAAATGCAAACATATTGAGATTGTCCCATGCATACTATCTGACCATAGTGCACTGAAACTGGAAATTAATGGCAAAAAACCAGCAAAACTGGCATAAATACATGGAAATTAAATAACAACTTTTTGAACAACCAGTGGGCTACAGATGAAATTAAAGAAGAAATAAAGCAATACTTACAATTCAATGAAAATGCAGAAACAACCTACTGTAATCTGTGGGATGCAAGGAAAGCAGTCTTAAGAGAGAAATATATAGCAATAAACTGTTATATCAAGAAAACTGAATGAGCACAAATAAACAATGTAATGCTGCATCTCAAGCTTCTAGAAAAAGAAGAGCAAGTTAAATCTAAAGCTCATAGAAGACAGGAAATTGTAAAGATTAGAGCAGAAATCAATGAAATTGAAACTAAAAAAACAATACAAAGAATTAATGAATAAAAAAGCTGGTTTTTTGAGAGAATAAACAAAATTGACAAACCTATACCTAACCTTATAAAGAAAAAGAAATAAAAACCCAAATTAACTCAATAAGGATAAAAAATGGAGAGATTACTATAGATCCCATGGAAATTCAAAACATCATAAACAGCTACTTTGAAAATCTCTACTCACAAAGAGAAGAAAGCCCAGAGGCAATGGTCAGATTTCTAGAAACATATGAACTACCAAAGCTCAACCAAGAAGATAGAGCAATTTTGAATAACCCAATATCAGCTATTGAAATTGAAAACATAATAAAAAATCTTGCCAATAAAGAAAAGCCCAGGTCCTGCTGGATTCACAGCTGAATTCTATAAGAAATTTAGAGAAGAATTGCAGCCAATACTCCTTAAACTCTCAATGAAATTGAAAGGAAAGCAATCCTCCCTAATTCATTCCTGGAGGCAAGTATTACTCTGATACCAAAACCAGACATAGACCCAACAAAAAAGGAGAACTACAGGCCAGTCTCACTAATGAACATAGATGCAAAGATTCTCAATAAAATACTAGCAAATAGAATGCAGCAAATCACTGAGAAGATTATACATCATGACCAAGGGGGGTTCATTCCAGGAATGCAGGGATGGTTTACCATACACAGGTCAATAAATGTAATACACCACATCAACAGAGCCAAAAACAAAAACCACATGGTCATCTCAATAGATGCAGAAAAAGCTTTTGATAAGGTCCAACAACACTTGTTCTTGATAAAAACCCTTCAGAAATTCGGAATACATGGTGTTTACCTAAACCTTATGAAAGCCATCTATGACAAACCAACAGCCAATATTATACTAAATGGGCAAAAACTGAAAGCCTTCACTTTAAAATCAGGAACAGGACAAGGATGTCCACTATCACCACTCCTATTCAATATAGTTCTGGAAACACTAGCCAGGGCAATCAGACAAGAGAAGGAAATAAAAGGAATAAAAATAGGAAAGGAAGAAGTTAAATTATCACTATTTGCAGATGACATGATACTCTACATAGAAGACCCAAAAAATTCCATTAAAAGACTACTAGAGGTAATAAATTCAGCATTGCAGCTGGATACATTGTCAATGTTCAAAAATCAATAGCATTCCTGTACACAAACAAGAAACTCACCAAGAGAGAAATTATGGAAATATCACCCTTCACAATAACATCTAAAAAAATGAAGTACTTAGGAATCAACCTAAATAAAAATGTAAAAGACCTATATACTGAAAATTATACTATGCTTAAAAAGGAGATTGAAGAGGATATTAGAAAATGGGAAGGTGTTCCATGCTCTTGGCTGGGAAAAACCAACATTGTGAAAATGGCCATACTCCCAAAACTGTTATACAGATTTAATGCAATCTCAATCAAAATACCATTGACTTACCTCACAGATCTAGAGAAAATACTCCTAAAATTCATTTGGAACCAGAAGAAACCTAGAATAACAAAGGCAATTCTGGGCAATAAAGGCAAGGCAGGAGGCATCTCAATTCCTGACTTGAAACTGAACTACAAACCACTGTGATAAAATCAACATGGTACTTGAAAAGAATTAGACCTAAAGATCAATGGAACAGATTAGAAGATACACATATAGGTACAAAGACACTCAGCCACCTGATATTTGACGAAGGGGCTAAACATGTTCACTGGAGGAAAGATAGCCTCTTTAATAAATGGTGTTGGAAAAACTGGCTCTCCACATGCAGAAGACTCAAACTAGATCCATGCCTATCACCATGCACAAAACTAAAGTCTAAGTGGATCAAAGACCTAAACATTAAAACAGAAACTCTAAATCTACTAGAAGATAAGGTAGGTAGAAATCTTGGAGACATAAGTGTAGGCAGAAAATTCATGAACAAAACACAAACTGCATGGGAAACACTTCAGAGAATCAACAACTGGGATCTTGAATTATTGAAAAGTTTGTGCACTTCAAAAGTAATCACCATCAGAGTGACAAGAAAAACCCACAGAATGGGAACAAATTTTAACCAGCAACCCCTCAGACAATGGACTTATATCAAGAACATAGAAAGAATTGAAAAACATCAAACCCCCCAAATTCAAAGAACCTCTCCAAAAATGGGCAGCTGAGATGAACACACAGTTCTCAGATGAAGATATACAAATTGCAAACAAATACATGAAGAAATGTTCAGAATCACTGGTCATTCAAGTAATGCACATTAAAACAAGATTGAGATTTCATAACACCAGAAAGAATAGCTGCCATCAAGAAATCAACTGATGACAAATGTTGGCGAGGCTGTGGGGAAAAAGGAACACTGCTCCACTGTTGGTGGGAGTGTAGACTGGTGCAACCACTGTGGAAATCAGTATGGAGAATTCTCAGAACACTAGGAGTGGAGGCTCCATTCAACCCAGCTAGTCCCCTCCTGGGTATTTTCCCAGAGAAACTGAAAATTTCCTATCACAGTGATATATGTGCACCTATGTTCATAGAAGCACAATTTGTAATTGCTAAATCTTGGAAACAACCAAGATGCCCATCAACCGTAGAGTAGATGAAAAAGATGTGATATTTTTATACAATGGAATATTACTCAGCTATAAAAATGGATGATCTTGAGGCCTTCATAGGGAAATGGGGAAAATTTGAGACTATCCTCATTAGTGAAATAAATGAGTCATGTTTATAAATATCACATTGTTTCTCTAGTGTAAAAACTAATAAGAACTGTAGGAGTAATGATACCCAAAATATGTAATTGCTACTGTAAAAAAGAGAGGAAAAGAAAGTGCTCTAAAGGATATAACTGCATGTGTGTTTAAGTGTGTAAGATAGATGTCCATATTACTGTTTTTGTTAGAATGTTGAGCAGAACCATTAACAGGCTCATTGTTTGAATGTGTGCTCTGTATGTTTTAACTGTGTAACTTGAACAACTATTTCCAATGATGACAGTATGTAACTTATCAAGTGGTGATTTCTTAGTGTTTTTGTTTTTGTTTTTTTGTGGTTGTTGTTCTTTTTTTTTCTTTCCCCTTCAGAATTCTGTATTGTTGCTAGCCTCTTTCTGTTTTGTTTGGTTTTTTTTTTCTTTCTCCTTCTCTTTAAATTAAAAATAACAGATTTATCTCCTCAAGCATAAGTGTATTATACGGTAATTTGTATTTTGTAGAAATGGTTATAATATTCTAAGCTGAAGCAGATTAATGTGAGATAGGCTCTTTTATGACACTTTATGACATCCAAAGGAAGACACATTACCTGCCAGGGGGAAAACATTTTCACTTGTCTATGTCTCTTTGGTAATCTTTGTACTTCTGCAAAAAATGTCTCATGGAGTGCATTGGCCACAGGATACACATCATTGTATATATTGATACTTGCATCACTCATGGCTGTGTCAAAATGATTGACAGGCAACTGAGCTAGAGAGGCATTATCTGTACAGTTCTTCAATGCACAGTCAGACTCAGAGAAGGAGCAATGGAAATTCTTGTACCAATACATAAAGAGATAAGTGTCTTCTGGGCATTTGAAAGGGGTGGCTTCTGGGATAAAATTTTTGAAACCTGAAATCTCTTCATGGTGATGTGAAAAAACAAGAATTCCATAGAATGGGTCCAGTATGAAATTTCTCCCACTTAGGTCTGCACACCATTGTGAGTTTGTCACCCAGACTTTCCAAGTCACTAAGTTTTGTACTATGTTGTAGTTTACATCATTTTGAATATCATTAGCATGATAAATAACCACCACAGTGACTGATAATGTATCTGTGGTCAGGATATCATGTTTCATTGAAACTGAGAGATATGACACATTCATAGTGGAGACCATTTTTACAAATGCTGCACAGATTCTGTGCCTGTCCATCTCCGCTCTCACATCTGAGAGAAACTGAAGACCCTTATGGCCTTGAGTAATGAACAGGCCTACCCAGGTCCACTGGAAATGAAGCATCAATGACACCATGCCAAGGGCCAAATATGTTTCCTTTGGAGCCACCTTATAGAGAGGATACTGGCCCCTATCAGTCAGT
>PVJX010037285.1:0-17048 GCA_004027295.1 Dolichotis patagonum
GGTCCCAAAGGGACAGCCTGAGATGCTGCCCTCTGGGAGACTTCCTGGGCATGAAGGGCTGGGCTACGGGCCCAAACACACCTGGCCCAGATGCCGATCTCCAGGCAGTTCCCTGCAGATGAAGGGCGGGCCTACCAGCCCCAAAGAGTCCCGCCGAGATGCAGGTCCGCGCAGACTTTCAATCCAAACAGCTCAGGCCACTCTATGATCCGGGAGTTTTGGGTCCCAAAGGGACAGCCTGAGATGCTGTTTTCTGGGGGACTTCCTGGGCATGAAGGGCCCCCTTTGACTTCTCAACAAATCCAAGTAATGGGGCTACTGACATTCCCATGGAAAAGATGTTTTGCCAAAGCAGATCTTGTGAGCTTGGAGGACATCTCATCAAACATGAATTTTTATATATGTCTGAATGCCTTGTCTCCTGGCTGGTCTGAAACCTATAGTCAAATTTAGGAGTGATAATTTCCTTTGCTCCTAGTCAGCCTGCCACACTCACTGTTGGAAGGGAAAACAGGCTCTGCTCCACCACTTATGTGACACTAGGTACAAAGTTTCTTGAAAAAAAGTTCAAATCTGTGAGCATAAAGTCAGATACTTAGGGTTTGATTTATAAAAGGAACTCCAACACCAAGGCCCATAAAGAAAGGAAGTCATTTGCTCTATCCTGCAGCCTGACTATAAAAGGGAATTCAGAGAGCTTTTAGAGGCAGCTGGTTTCTGCCAAATTTGGATACTTGGCTATGCTGGAAAAGCCAGGCTACTTTATGACATGTTGAAAAGGAATCATGACTAAAGGGATGTGATAAATTGGACTTTGGAAGAAAATGAGGTATTTGAAATCAAAAGAGCTCTACCCTCAATTCCAGCTTTAAGAATCCCAAAAGTTTCTCTTCTTCAACATCTTTGTGGATGACAGACATGTCACCTCAGGAGTCCTGACTCAAACAATGGGACACTAAGAAAGACCAGTCACCTGCCTGTCTAAGAAAATTAGATTCAGTGTTCAGAGGGTGGCCTCCCTATTTGTGGGAATACAGCAACTGCCCTCTTGATTAAGGAGGCAGACAAACAGACTTTAAGACAAAATCTGACTGTCCAAATGCCACATGCTATCCTTGATCTTCTCAACAATCAGGGGCATCAGTGGCTTTTAAACAGCTGCATCACCCAATACAAAGGACTGATTGTCAGACACCCCTGACTCATCTTCCAGCCAGTAAAGACACTAAATACAGTCACCTATTTGTCCACAGAGTTCAGACATCCTGATCATGATTGCCTTGCATTGACAGACCAGCTCTTTGCCCACTGACCTGACCTCCAAATGGAGCCATTAGCAGACAGAGTACACCTCGTATACAGATGGAAGTAGCTCTGTTAAACATTGACAACATAGGGCTGGCTATACTGCTGTTACTACCAAAGAGATGCACCTCTTTCCCAAAACTGGTCAGCTCAATGAGCCAAACTCTGGGCACTCATATAGGTCCTCAACTTGGCAAAAGACAAAAAGGTAAGTATTTACACAAATTCCTGGTATGTCTTCATTAAAGTCCACGTCAGTGGACTGTTATACAAGGAGCACAGACTTGTGACAGCTGAAGGAACATAGATCAAGAACAAGGATCTCTCAACTTCTGACTGCAATTTTGAAGTCTAAAAATGTTGCCATTATCTACTGCAAAGAACACCAGAAAGTAAAAGACACTGTTACTTTTGCCAATCCTAAAGCAAATGAGGCCACCAAGATGGCTGCTGAGGCCTCAACATGTAAAGCCAATGATTTGCTCCAAAATTTGGAAGCTTTACATAAGATCCCCCCAAAAACATTGTTAGCTTGCACAAAGGTCCTTTCCATTATACTGAAGAAGAAATAAAATGAGTAAAACAGGAAAGAAAGCTCCAGTAAAGCTGTGAACTACAAAATACAGCAAAGGAGCTTTTAATTGCTGACAAGGAACAGGACAATAGAAAAGATGGCCTCAGGGCATCACAAGAATCAGCAAGTCTCCACTCTTTACAGTCTCAAAACTGCAAAAGTGAAAGGCTTTGCTTTGAGGAGAAAACCACAGATCACCATGTTCCAGAATGACAGCAGCCACACTATGCTCCACAATGGTGACAGCAGAGCTGCACCAGGTTCCAGAATGGTGGTGGCATAAAAAACCCATTCCTCAGAATCAGGTTCAGAGTGCTCAGCAATTCAGGCACTCAATCTCTACAGCCAAGAGAGAAGAATGCCTGGCTATTGCTTCAACTGGCAGCAGACTTTGACACCATCCACATGGTGCTGGTTTTAGATGCATGGAGAGTGCAAGAGTTCTGAGGTTTAAAAATGCTTCCACCCAGATTTCAGAAGCAACCCTGCGATCCCAGGCAATATGCCCCTGAGAGGGCAGTATATGAAGTTGTGAGGGTGATGCCAAATGTGCACTAGAGAACCCAGAAGTTTGGAAAAGTTAGAAACATAGATCATCTAAGGTAACATGAGCAGATTGGGCAGAGCAGGCCTAAGAGAGAAGCCCTGGGAACTACAACCACCAGAAGGGCCCTAGGGGCAGAGTCCAGCAAGTCTTTTGGAGCTCACAATTTGTTGCAGATTGCTTTGGATGTACAACACAGAACGATAGACCTTGCTGGATTTTGGACTTGTTTTGGTCCCAATCCTTTGTATCCCCCTGTTTATAATTTTTGGAGTGGCAATGTTTATCTTGTGTCATTGAATGTTGAAAGTGTTTAAATTTCTTTTCATTTTTACAGGCATTCACAGTTAAGAGTTTGTCTTACATCTCAGAGGAGACCTGGGACCTAGACTTTTCAACAATGCTGAAATTGTTAGGGCTTTGGCAACTCTTGGAGATGGACTAAATATCTTTTGCATAAGGAATGTGCATGAGTCTTTGGTGGACTAGGGGCAGAATGGTATGGTTTGTGTCTAGATGTCTCCCCAAAGCCTAATGCAGTCATGGAGGTGGGCCCCTAGAGTTTGTGACTGGTTCATGGTCCAATGCTGAGATTATGGATATGATGAGTGCTACACTCGCCCATCGGGCATGTTGGCTGCCTACAGTATAAGGAAAGTAAAGCAGCTTGCATTCATGCTCCTCCCTTTTGCTCTTTCTACTTTTGCTGTTTTCTGCCACCATGAACTGTTGCCTCTCTGCCATGTGCCACTCTGCTTTAGAGCCAGCCAATTATGAACTGAAACTTCAACAAACTGTAAGTTAAATAAACCTTTCTTCCATTTACTTGTGGGTGTTGAGTATTTTAGTCTCAGCAATGAGAACAGTAACTAAGACAGCTTCTAAACATAGCTGCTCTGTTCCTAAAAGACACTAACAGTTCCTTGCCATATGGCCCTCCCATAGGTCTTCTCACAACCTGCCCAACTACTTCTTCAGAGCCTTGAAGGAGAAAAAAGCAAGTCTATTAGCAAGGAGTCTGATACAGAACAATGAAAAGATGAAATTGCAATTCATCACATTTATCATATTCTTTGGGTTACAAACAAGTGACAGATTACACCCATGTGCACAGATCTGGAGTTGCAAGGTATGATGTCAAAAGCTGGAATCAGTAGGTATTAGCAACTGTCACCACAACCTCAAGAATCTGTATTTTTTAAAAGATCCTAGTGATGTTGATGTTTATGAGGCTTTAGAACAACTGTTATAAGATACAGCAAAGAAGGCAAAACAAGCCATACCTGGGTGCACATGTCTGTAATCCCAGCACTCACTGGGGCTGAGGCTGGAGGATGAGGAGTCCAAGGCCCGTCTCAACTACATAATAAGCTGAAGGCCAGCCTAAACTACACAGATAGATCCTGTTTCAAAAAAAAAACTGACTCAAGAGAATTGCAAGTCTGAGCCCTGTCTGGGCAACTTAGTGACTTAGCAAACCCTGATTCAAAAATTAAAATTAAAAGGGATGAGGTGGCAGCTGAGGATGTAGCTCAATATGAATGCCCTGTGGTTCAATCCCCAGTACTCTCCTCAACTCTCTAGAAGCCAAACTAGAAAGGGATTCTCTTGTGATTTTCAGCCTTGAGTGTACCCTAAAACCACCTGAGGAGTTTTTAGAAACTGTCTCCTCTCCTCTCATCTCTTCTCGCTTCCTCTCTCTCCTCATTTCCTTGTATGCTTTTGATTCTTAGTACTATTCAGTACTAAAAAGAAATGAGTCATCAAACCACAAAGAGACATGAAATAAATTTAAATGCACATGAGTAAGTGAAAAAAAGACAATCTGGAAAGTCTAAATATGATACGATTCTAATTACATGACATGCTGGAAAAGACAGAAACATGCAGACAGTTAAATGATCAGTAGTTTCTAGAGGTTGGGGAAAAAGAAGATTCCATACAATCTACTGGAAACTACTTTGTCTAATATAACTGTGGGCATGTGTCAATGTACATTTGTTAAAATCTTTAGAATGTGCACCATGAGTAAACCCTAATGTAAATTATGGACTTTGGGTAATAATGACATATCATTGTAGATTACCAGTTGTAGCAAACTTACTAGTTTAGTGAGGAATGTTTGTAGTAAAGAGGTTGTAGGGAGGAAGGGGGGAGCATATGGAAATTTTCAATACTTCTCAATTTTGATGTGAATCTAAAACTTCTCCAAAAAATAAAATCTGTTAAAATTAATGCTTATAATAAACACATACACATACATGAATGCAAATGTTTGTATAATTCTGTTGAAAGAGAACATTAAAACTCTTAGTTTGAGGTCATAGCATCAGTGTTGGTAGTTGCCAGCAATTTTCTAACTGACTTAAACAGAAAATTGTGTTAAATGTTACTCATTAGCTTGCACAATTTCTAAGAAAGCAATGAACTTGATATGAACAGTTTGCCTTGAAAGTGCAGAAGAGCAATGCTGGGCCACAGAAGACACTGGTCACCACTGCCATCAACAACTTGGCCTTAAATTGACAAGGACCAGACATCAGAAACTGGCCCAGGAGTCCCAGAAGGACCAGATGCCTCCACCAGCCCTTGCCAAATGATCAGTCATCCCCCCCCAGAGCTGCCTCCTTGTGTTGCTTTCACTATTCAAATTTTATACCAGCGTGACTAGCAGTATTCACATTACATTATTCCAGAGAGACTAGAAAAATATTTTAATTCCATCATGAGATAGAGCTATCAATGTGAAAAACCATCAAAATGCTAGAAACCTAGAAAGTGACTCTGTGAAGTCACCCTGCTTTGGAGGCAGCCAATTATAGACTGAAACATCTATAAACTGTGAGCTAAATCAACCTTTCCTCCTTTTAATTTTGAGTGTCAGTACTTTGTCTCAGCAACAAGAGAAATAACTAAGACACCTCTTTAACAAAGCAATGATGATAGTAACAACAACAATAATAACAATCAAATCATTTGTAAAATACTTCAATTTTTCAAAATGTCTTACTACTCATAACTTCCATTAAATACCAATAACAGAACAGTGAAATGAATATTTTTATTTTTCCTGTCTTATAGGGAGACGATATGACTGGCCTAGAAGTCAGTATACTTAGAAAGAGCTTTCTTCTGTATTCACCAGTGTCCTCTGGCTTCAAATCCCACGCTCAGTTTTCTCTGCTACATTAGGTAGGTTGGCCCGCAGAGCTTGGAGCTCTATCATTTATGTCTCCAGGCTCACTTGTGATTAGTGTTTTGCCAACTCTCATTCATCATGTTGATAAAGCTGGTGAAGGTGGACATTAGTCATTTCAAGGAATTCAAATCTGGGGAGATGATTCCTTAAAATTTCAGAAGAAAAATATCAATAGCTTGCATCTTAATACATAAAATAATGAGGACAACTTTTCTAGGCATCTAGAATTAGATGGGATTAGAATTCCAACCAGTCTAGTTTACTTGACATTTCAATTCCTCCTATACTTAGAGTGCAGGTGTGAGCAGGACCTAGAGTAAATCACAGTATGGTGGCAGCTTCTGTAAGTAGATTCTGAGGATGCTACAACTAACCAAATAACACAAAAAATACTCAGGCTGCACCAGTAGGGATAGCAAAAGCAACAGTCACTGTGTATTTTCTCCAAATTTTATAAATGCTCTCTTTCACATGCCCACACACATGCATGCATGTATGCACACAAAGGCATACACACACTCAAATTTCAATAGAGAACTCAATTTCCAGACTCTTGGACCTATTCCCAAAGACCTTTAACAGAAAAATCATGAGCAACTAAATAATTTTACTCTAAGTAAATCAAGCAAAACTGTGACCTGAGCTGTTTTTTCTTTCCTAAATGTTCTTTAAATCTCTTAATACCACAAATGGATGAGAAATTGAGGTCACATTCTTTGATTTTAAAACATTTAGTTCAGTTCCATTCCAAAACCCAGCTACAGAAAGGTTCAGCTCTCGGTGCTTTTCAAATGGAAGTGAACTCAAAATCAAGACGTGCTTGTATGGAAGGAAACTGAGAGGCCAGCACACTGGGGCTGTAAGGCAGAAATACCAGGATCAGCATAATGGGCCCAGAGACAAGGGCTAGTCGGGGGAGCTCAGTCAAATGGCCCAAAGTGTCTAAGAATGAAGCCAGCTTCAGTATGGCCTTGGGTCTCTAATTTAGTGGCCAAGGCAAAACATAGAATGAGAGGATAGGATGGTGGGTAAGGCAACATCCTACAGTTTTGTATCACTATCCCAGAAAAGGTAGAGAAGCACCGTGGTCTTGTGTAGAGCTTTGCCACAGAGCCAGAAGGTGGGCTTAAAAATCCTGTTTTGCAGCTCCCTAATTGAGTATCTAGGCCTCCTCTCAAACCTGCTTTTATGATTATGAGAAGCACAGCAAATGCTTATAAAGAACCTTGTGCCTAAGAGATAGCTCAGTGGCAGAAGCACCTGCCTGGCAAGGCCCTGAGTTCCATTCCAGCTACCAAATACTTCAGCTAACAGACACAAAATGAATGTAAGCAGTTATAATTATCATAATTGTTTAGTCTTCTGCCATGAGAGAGATAAAGAGAGAGAAAAAAACAGAAAGAAAAGGAGAGTCCTTTACTGTGAGCAATGGAGGGCTGCAGAAGAAAGCAAGGACCCTCTGGAGGAACAAAGAAAAAACCCCAGGGCTTCTTTTGGAATTGACAGGGGCGGGGTAAATGGGGGCAGAATGACACATTGAAAGGTCATTGGAGGAGCGTTGGCTCGCACCTGAAAAGTGGGAGGTTTGACTTCCGGGTTCCTGGGAAGGCAAAAGTCAGTGCTGAAGGGAGGCGCTGTCCAGCGCTGTGTGGACTAGAACCTGTCAATAATGACAGAAAAGCTTGTCAATAATGACAGGTAACAGGACAACTGGCAGTAGCTGAGAACATGGAGAATACAGAAAGATTGGCCAAAAGAAGCAGGAATGGAATCAGAATTAGGATTTGGAAATTTTAAGAAGTATTTATTCTATAATTACTCAAGGCACTAATTATCCCCACAGATTGGGCTTCTAGTTATTCTGTTTTGTTTTCCTTAAAGACAAAAAATACTAAGTTATGCTTAAGAATAGCTATTATTATCTGAAGCATCTTGTTAGTAGAGTCTGTTGAAGGAAATTTTCTGCTGAGTTAGAAAATGGGAGGTTGGTATGTAAAAGCAAAAGCCACCTGCTACAACTCATTTCACACAAAAAGTGATGAATAAAGTGAGACCAACCACTACTTTCAAATCATAGATTACTTCACAAGACATATAGAATTATTAGAAATAAATAATAAAGATTATCTGTGGGAAGGAATGTGTGTTCTGAGTTGTTTCTCTTATAGGTTTTGATACGGATTTTTCTGAACAGATCTCCATTCTGAAAAGCAAACCATCAATATAAGGACTTATCATTTACTTCAAACAGCTGTGTTCATCATGGAATCATTTCTTCATCAAACATAGGCCATGAATGCAAGGAAAATACCATGCAAATAAGTTTTTTACACAATTCTACTCAAAAAAGTCAAAGTAAATACAAAAAAATTGTTTAAAGATAGTAAATACCAGTTTTCCATGCAACACTTTTGATTCATCAAAGGATAATAAAAAGTTAGTATATTGATAAGGCCTACAAAACTGGGAAAGGGAGCCAACAAATTGTATCAGCCCCAAAAGTCATAGTAGGCCTCAGTTCAAAAAATAAGAGGAAATTTTTTCTTCAAAAATTTTGTTCTTTTGTAAACTTAATATTTAGAATTAGTGAAGTGTTCCAATGTCCTAGAACTGTGTACAATCATTTGTGTAAACAAATCATATATACTTATATACTTTTCTCATTTTACTTCCCACATTCATTTTCAAATAAGGGAAGTAGACAGCTGAAGACCAAAGGGTGCAATCTGTCAGGAACATGGCTATGGAATGAAGCTGATAGACAGTTACTATATTGGTAATAATTGGTACTTTAATATTCTCCAGAGAAACAGAATCAATAGGCTATACTACATTATAGGTTGTATGGAAATTAGCCCATGAAATTTTGGAAGCAAAAAGGCCCCATGATATGCTGTCTACCATCTGGAAACCCAGGAGAATTGTTGATGTAATTTACTCCCAGTCAAAGGATCTGATATCAAAAAAATGCCAGTATCTGGGAGCAGAAAAAAGCAGACATCCCAGTAGAAAAAAAAAAGCAAATTCCTCATTCTTCTTCTTTTTTGTGTTTTTTAATTTCTAAACTGATTGGATGATTCCCACTCATACTGGTGAGGGAAATCTTCTTTACTACATCTATCGATTTGAATACTAATCTCTTCCAGAAGCACCCTCACTGTCACACCCAGAAATAAAGCCCAACTAGCTGTCTGGGAATCCCTTTAGCTAGTCAAGTTGACACATAAAATGAATCATGATTGCTAGTGAGAGAATTCCTCATACTGACAATTTTTAGTACTCTCTAGAATAAAGGTTTTTGTTACTCTCTAGGATAAAAATTTTGAACTGTTTGAAGAAACTCTAGGAGGTGGAGAGAAGACTCCTTCTGAAGGAGAACAAAGCTGAGAATTTTAGATGCCACTAGTTGCAGATATAATACTTAACTGGTGAAGATACCACCATTGGTTGATGTGGGAAAAATCCTTTTGTCTACTATAAAATGCTCTGTGAAATTTTCTTAGTCTACCAGCTTTCCAAGTAAGTAGATTCTCTAAGAGAATGGTAAGGAGATGTTGGGTCTGCATCCAGGTGGCTACTATATAAACACAGAGAAGGCAGTTGTGGCTTTGGGGCCCAAAAGTTAAAGGACAGCTGACATCTAGTTACAAAATGTGAAGAACCCAGAACACCCACAGATATGCACCTCACAGCTGCTTCGTGCTTAGCAGAGAGCTTGCTGGCTGATGTGGGGAAAACAAGAACAAATATGGCAAGGAAAAAAGACTCTTGAACAAAGTAAAAATCTGCCACTAGGCATGAATTTGGCAAAATCACAGGTTTCCCCAAATCTGTGGGGAAAAAAGCCTGATCTTCCCAAATATCCTTAACTCTAAAAGCAACCTGCTCACTAGAATAGCACAGGAATCTAGGGAAATAGTCACTGAATTTTACCCACAAATCTATCAAAATGAAAGCACACCATCTGTCACTTGTCTTTTATGTTTTAGGTCTCTTCTATTACCTGTCTTCACATAAAGTAACACTTTTTACTTTATCTTTCTGCCAAGAACATAAGGAAACTATACATCATCGTGTATGATGTGGATGTTCATGTCTGATAACACTGTAGATTTTCATCCAAGAGTCATCAGATACAGGAATAAAGGGGAGCCATCTCTCACAACATAGACTTGTGGTCTACAGTGTTTTCCACACAGTCAATTTTTTTTCACACAGTCAATTTTGAGCTAGAAGTTGTGAAGATTCAGAAAATGTTATGGCCTATTCTCTTAATATTAAATTGTCTTGTCATGTGAATATAAATATTAGTGATATGATAGAATAACTGTAAGAAGCCATGAAATTTACTAGTTCCTGGATTTTTCAGGCAACATTTTAGGAGAAAAAAAACCTATGAACAACAGCATCTGCATAAAAGCAAGATTAATTCAACAAAAGGTACAGAAATGGTTGAAAAGGAATGGAGTTTATATTCATGAGCCTAAAACTTAACACTGTATTACAGAGTAAGAGAAGCAAAAAACAGTGCAGACAATTCTTCTTCAGTAGACTTTTGGCCAAGAAGAACATGTAAATTATGTTTCAGATGCAATCTTTCCAACTTGCAAATTGGAACCTTTGTTGGTGTCAATTTGTCCCTGTCCCTGATGATTGCTAAAGCCTCAGACTGTCCCCTCAGTATTAGTTCTAATCCAATCTCCAGAAAAGTGGCTATTACAGGTCAGATAATAGTTTCCTCATAAATATCCTTTTAATGCCCTAACATTGATTCACAAAATTGACATAGCTGGAGAGAGAAAGAAACATTCATCCTCAAATGAGTATCCCATTGACCTTTTAGCCTTCATTGTGCATCCCTCTTCCTACACAAAGATATGGTACCAATCTGTTTAAGTGTTATGGGGAGCTAAACTATCAAAAACAAAGGGCCATTAACAGGAAATTTACAGTGGAAAATTTGAATACTAAATGAAACATTTAAGGTTGTAATGCAAATGAATACTTGCTAGTGGGTGAGGACTTGGCATGCTATGACAATAATGAAATTGATCTGATCATATTGCTGGAATTTCAATATTATGTTCACTTTTAGCCAACAATTTTATTTTAAATTTTCTTTGAGTAGAATATATTATTAATGTGATTAAAAGCTGAAGTTTGTTTATTTACAGTTTATACCTACAATGTTTAAAGCATTAATATGGCTAACATGGATTTGTAGTCTCTTCTTTCTTTTTTTGTTCTTTATTTCTTTCTTCTTATAGTACCAGAAATTGAGCCCAGGGCCTTATCACTGAACTGTATTCCCAGCCTCCCCCACTTTTTTTGGGACAGAGTCTCATTATATTACCCTGACTGGCTCAAACATGTAATCCTCCTGCCTCACCCTCCCAGGTTACAATAATCAGAAAGCAGAATTCTTCTAATGAAATTACCTCTGATTTAATACCGGTTACCCATAGAGAGATAAGGTTTCTGTAACAGAAATCTGCTTTATAAACTTGGTGTGTCAGTTATATTAGGTGATGGAAATGTAATTTTTTCATATAAGAGAATATTAACCAATTTAAGAAATAGCTCGTTGTGCTTGATACCATAGTTGAGAAGTCAGTAGATATAAAATGAGACCAAAGAAAATAAAAGAATTTTAAATATATTTTAAGTAACATGGTATGTCTTTCTGGGAAAAAAATATATATATATATAATTTAATTGATAAACGCTCAAAAATGTGGAAGCAGAAATTTAAGTTTGGTTCAAATTTTTTAGTTTGCAAGAATTATATAAAGATAGTGGATTTGCTAATAATATTTCAATGCAAATAATTACTGTAACTTAAAAGTATTTTCCTCTTCTTCCAGAATTGACTTATTTCCCATGTCACCATTCTGAGATAAATGAACATAGAACAAGCTCACAATCTTCAAACGATTCATCATAACCCTACCAGATTTGGAAAACATTACTATTTCAAATATTCTTACTTGACAATGAAACCTTTTATTTCACATCTTTTGGAAAACTCCATGTGTGTGTGTGTGTGTGTGTGTGTACCATAAGAAACCTACCTTAAATAATTCAAGAGTATGATGTGCTCCACTTTCAAGAGTATGATGTTTTAAGGAAATTAAGCACAGGCTATGTTGCAGGATATCTGAATTTTAACTTAGTCTAAAACAGTCCCTCTATAATATACAGTGATACCTCAGCTAGCAAATACTTCTGTTTGCAAACAATTTGATTCTCAAACAGAAATATTCAACAAAATTTTGCTTCCCTTCATAAATTCCACATTACTTGCAAACACAACTATGGCCATCTGGTCATCTTCCTCACACAAACACAAATAAAGCCATCTTCCCAAAATCATAAAACAAATTTAGTGAACCATGGATAGCATGGACAAAGCTGTCTTTTTAAAAGAAGGAGAAATATACACTCAGAACTGTTAACACTGAACAGCTCCAGAAGCCAGCAGCCAACAAAGATGTATCTGATGGTAAGAGTAGGGTGGCAGTGGCTTTGAGGGCCATCTGTCAGCACCCAGCATCACCTGGTGTCATGTGGTGACATCAGGCAGAACTGTATTTGTCAGTTCATAAGTAGAGCAAAACAAAACAAAACCACCCTAAGCTGATTGACAACACTATCTTACTGCAACTAAGAAGCATAAAAGAAAGAGAAAAAAATGCCACACCCCACAGTCCCCTTTGAGAGCACACCTCCACTTACCTGAAATGCCACTCAGCCCCACATCTTAAAGGTTCCACAGCCCCCGAAAGGCATCAAACTAAGGACCAAGCCTTTAATTCTTGGGGCTTTAGGAAACATTCCAGATCCAAATAATAGCAAGCAATACATATTGTCATTCTTGGTCATTTTATAGAACAAAGTCATAAATAGTTTCCAAAAAAATCATGGAATAAATGAATGATGATGTTCTTCCTGAAAACATGGTTAGGATTCCATTTAATTCTTAAAAGTAAAGGGAAATGATATTCATTTAAATCACTAGAATAGTCCTTCAGAATTCTAGTTGTAACAATTAAGAAAAGAGTAGCTCCTGACATCAGAAGCTGTCTTGGCTCTTGCAAGTAGATCCTATGATTTTTCCATTAGACAGGAACAATCTCAGAGGACCTGTTCTAACAAGGCTACTCTAACACTATGACAAAGTAAGATCAATCAAGTCCCCTTCATAATCTTATCTACCCACAGAAAAATACAGATCACTGTGTCACCTACAAATACCCCATTTTTTGGACAAAACGTAGATGCTACTCATTTACCAATTGTACTGTATTCTCATTCTAGTCTCTCCTCCCAATAAATAAGAGTCCATGAGATATCTAATCATAGAGTGTCCTACTTTCTAATAGCATCCAGTTCAGAGTCAATTCCTGCTTCCTCAGACCCCTTCCTCAAATTACTCAACCAGAGACCCAATCCTATAAAAGTTACTTCCCATGATTCCCATGGTACCTGTTTTTCACAGAAGAAACAAACCAAACTTGTTCAACTAAGATAATAGCCAGGCAATAATAGATAAGGTAATAGCTACCAGCACTTGAGCCACTTCGCCATGCCAGGAATTGTGCCGTCTCTCAGTCAATCTTGATAACAATACTATCAGATCAGAGATGTGATCAGAATATATGGTGAATGTTTAATTTTTAAAAATTTATTTTTAGTGAAAGACACCATGCCATTAGTCCCAGTCAAAATACTCCTCCTCACTTGAACACATTTATCCAATCATTCTTGTCACTTTCTAAAGCAATTCTGAAGGTCTTCTTTCACGAGTGTGTTTAATAGGTGTGATCAAGAGGATGGTAAGGGCTGTTGCTCACTGACACCCAATGGAAAAGCCAGTGTCTAAAAATATCATGATGTGTCCTCATCCACCTTTCTCACCAGAATTGGCACCGTGCAACTTCCAGCTCTTCCCCAAAGTCAAAATGACCATGGAAGGTAAATAGATGTTTTTAGTCAGTTCAGAACATTGAGGCAGCCACAGTATAACTAAAGGCACTCCTGCAAGAGGACTTCTAGAATTGCTTCAGAAAGTGGCAAGAATGACGGGATAAGTGTGTTGGACATGAAGGGAATTAATGATAATGTGCCTTTATTATTTCTGGCTACCTGCCAACCCAGCAGGTAGCCAGAAATAATAAGTTATTTTAAATTAGGCATTCATTATATTTTTCAGCAATGCCTCATACAGTATGTCATTTGGGTGAAATGTCACACCCATTTCACAAATGACGAACCTTAGGCTTAGCCAAGTAATTTGTTCAAATTTATACAGCTAATAAATGATAGAACCCCAGGCATTACACTGCCCTCTTTCCTGGTGGCCTGTTTTCAGAGGAAGTTACATTTTAAAGTAGTATATTTCTAAAGTTTTTGGACACAGTATTCTCTATGTGAGAGAAGCAACCTTCAAAACCAAGACAGATAAGAATTTCTGTCTCTGTTCAGAGCATCCTAGAGGACTTTAGCCTGTGCTAAAGCAAAGCTTTCACTACTGCTCTTCAAAGGCACTTAGTCACTGGTACCAAATTTGCATCACAAAACCAGTTCTCAATTGGTGCATTTTTTAAAAAGTTAAAGTGACTATCTTCCAGACTATGTGTTTCTTTGCTAGACAGAACATAGGTTTTGTTCCTATCAAAAGAAAAATCATCTTTTCAATAAAACCAAGACTATTTTTCCAACTGTGTTGTGAATGTTCCATCACTGAATGGGCTGAATTGACAAAACACTGCTCTCTTTTCTGAACTAATAATAACCAGGAACAGTTACATGTGAAGCTAAAATAGGGCAGAAAACTATAGGATATGTGCCTGGAAAGAAATCAAAAGAAGTAGCAACAATGTAATATCCTTGTGATTCTATTTCTTCTCTTACTTTAGAGGGAAATCTGCAGGAGTCCATTGAACGGGAACTATTTCCCTCAACTGCCAGGCCAGATGAATTGTTGACTAGATTATGAAGAAATTTCTGAAGCACTTGGCCCATGTGTAATAACAAAGCCAACCCAGCAGGTAGCCAGGCAAGAGGCTCTTTATCATGTCGCTCATCTGCCTTCCTTCTGTTGGGGCAAAGTGAATGTTGACTACAGAGTAAAGGGAAGAGGCACAGAGCCACACAGCAGGGACAAGATTTCCTGTGGTTTCCTACCCCGCCTGATATGAGTGACCTAAGTAAGATGGACTCACACAGCAAAAAGACTAGAGAGGTTCCATAAAAGGCCAGATGTGAAGATGTTTTCAGAAGGTGAAAAGGACACCTGGGTACAATATCATGTCCCATAGGAAGAGCCTTTCTCCACAAATTGTTTCCTCTTCTCTAGTAACTAAGTGACTGAACCCCCACCGATGTACAGGGTGGATAATTATTTCACAGAATCTACTAATCTGCATGCATATTTACTACAGACTCAATGAATTATGACATTATTATGTGGAAGATCTATAACATCATTTTACAACATACACAAGCCCTTTTCTTGAGTAAGATTGGGAATCACAGGTCTATGCCATATTTTCTCATTCTGTTAGTCACAATTCCATGCAAAACAAAAACAAAAGTTTACTGAAGTCCCTGTTTATTAAGCTGTGATTAAATTACTCTAAGTATGCAACTCTTAAGAATTTCAAGGTCACTGAGATATGGAAAAAGTATAATAAACGATATCTTAGATTCATTGTAGACAAAGACCATTGGATTCCTTAAGCAAGCAGGCATCCACTGAGTAATTTAATATGGCCTATTGTACAGTCATGTTCACAAGGTGTTTACATATTTATATCTTGTTCTGGTGTGTTAGTTCTTGCTCACAAGTTCTCTTGATAATGCATCATTTTTATAGCACTCAAAGTGGCAAGAGACAATAAAGGCACTGAAGTCATTTATCAGTATACTATTTATCAGTATACTATTAAGTATACTGATACTCCATTTATCAGTATACAATAAAGGCAGAATATGCAAAATAACCCCTTAGGTTTATTCCAAACTGTTTCTGAGATTCTGATTCAGCTTTGAGTATTTCATGTATTACTCTCTTATTTCCTATTTTATTTTCTTAAAGCTTTCTTGTAAAATTCAGATCTGCATTTCCCAGAAGTTTCTGAGCCTCCTTGGGATTTCCCCAAAAATAAAATTACAGGAGGGAAGGCACTACACTATAGTGATTGCTCTGAATAATGAGATAAGAGTTTGTTCTTTTTACTATAAGTATATAGTCTCATAATGAAAAATATATTACATTAATGTTAGAAACAATATTTCTACCTCATTCCATGAAAACTTGCAGATACTACTGTTTTCCCTAACTTTCCCGCTTCTCAGATATTCTGGCCTCATAGCTTTCACTCAATGCTTATTAAAAATATTTGCAATAAAATTTGTTAAATAAAAATATGGAGGTGTATAAATCACGAAAAACAACAGATCTTCCTACATGCCTTTCTCTTTTCACTCTGCAAACAAGGGTGGGATTTGTTTTTTCCTTTCTGTCTCACATGCTTTTTCTACCACTGGGAAGCAGTACACGTTGCATTTTCATGGAAGACTGACTGTGTCTGTGTCCTCCAGGCTTAGCTCTTGATCAGTAAATGAATCTGAGAAACTCTGTCTGACCCAGGTCCATTTTCAGATTCCCTCTATTGTGCTTCAGAGATGGAAGGCTGCAGGGGGAATTTTGCTTAAAAGATACATCTAAATGTATACAATGATTACTTGCAAAATATTATCTCCATTGCACATTTATAGTTTAGTAATCAATAAATATTTTGATCAATAATATTTTTAAATTATTAATTTGGTGTCTTAGTTACTTCCCTTTTCCCTGAGATACAATGTTTGATGTTTAAAACCTAAAGGAGAAGAGGTTGATTTTGGCTCACATTTTAGTCCATAGTTGGCAGAATGTCACGGCAGAGGGGTATGGTGGAGGACAGCTATTCACGGAGTGCCAAACAGGAAACAGAGAGAAAAGTGAGCTTGGAAGGGAGATAAACCCTTTCAGACTATGACCCCAGTGATCTACATCTTCCCAACAGACCCCACTCCTAACAGCACGTCAGCTGTAAGCCTCCATAATCCAATCATTTTCCAAAGGTCTTACCTATGATTGTATGAGGCTTTAGGGGGACATCTAGATATAAACCATAATACTGAGTTTCTAGGAACAGAGTTCCAATTTGCGATATTGTTTTAGAGAACAAAAATGACTGAATACAACAATGATAGAAGGATTTAGGTAGCAAACTGGAAGCATAAACACATTTCCTATTTCTACCTTTTCTTACCTTCTATTTTAACCTTTCCTTCCTAAAGCAATGGAAGTGACATTTGGCAAAAAAAAAAAAAAGCAGAGAACATTAAGGTTCTGGTTTTCTAGAATTGAGAATATC
>PVJX010037286.1:0-17050 GCA_004027295.1 Dolichotis patagonum
ACAGCCGCTCACCTGTAGGCCGCGTCCCCTGAGCGCTGGCATGCTCCCAGAGGACCAAGCTCCAGCCACCTGCCTGGCCTGTTGCTGCAGTGGCTCAGAGAGGAGACACCTGACCCCTGGGGCCCAGAGACGGGGGAGGCTCTGTCCCCACAGGTGGTGACCGGTGGCCTTGCTCTGCTGCTTCTCCTGGCACTTGGCCTGAGGCTGGATATTCCCCGGCCACACTAGAGTGACCTTAGTGGCACTAACTCACTGCTCCCCATGACACCAGTGGGTCAGCAGGGTGGTGCGGGTCCAACAGTGACCCAGGCAGGCCTCAGGGCTTCCAGCGGCCTCTGTCAAGAGGAGGAGCCACCTGGACAGGTGACATGGCTTCTTCCCGGCCGTGCTCAGGGCCTCCCAGGATCCAGTCCATGCAAGAACAGACCCACAAGTGAAACCAGAAGCCACAAATCACCCCTGTCAGGGGAGGACCGCGCAGAAGCCCCAAGCTCCCGGCCCAGGGGCATGGGCTGGAGTCCTCACTGTGCCCCTCTGAGGCCCAAGGGAGGCTGGGCTGAGGCTGCGGACGCCAGGGTCCTTGGAACCCTCAGCAGCGACCACAGGACAGAAATTAGCAGCCTGCGCCTGGCTGGGAAGCAGGGAGAGAGGCTTTGATCTGCCCTGGGGCTGCTCCCCCTGTGACCCCTGCTGTGGGGTCACGTGAGGACAGGTGTGCAGCAGGGTCCTTGACCCTGCAGGGCCCCGGAGGCCTGTCCACAGCTCTGACCTCTACAGGAGAACAGAGTTGGCCTCTAGCGGTCCTTTCCACGGCCTCCCAGCCTTTATATTCTGTGGTTTTCACTTGGATGAGACAGATGCCGCCCGATGACTGCCCTCTCAGCGCTGTGACTCCTTATTTACCCCTCCACCCAAGGCTGTCCAGCAAGTGCCGGGCAGCTGCAGGCCAGCCGTGCAGACCTCGGAGGTGGCCAGGCCCCGCGCTCCTGGGCACGCCTCTATGACAGCCAGGGAAGGCAGCAAGGCCTCCTCGGGACCCTTAGCCTGCGTTTCAACTCCATTTCCAAATATAAACCCGTCAGCTGTGTCAGGCACTTTGATTTCTCTGGATGTCAGGCTTGATTTTCAGATGCAAATGTGCCCCAGGTTAGTCTTCATCAGTTACCTGGCCGGGGACCAGGAGCACACCTGTCAGGTGCGGCCCCATGACCTTCCACCTCCATGTAATCCTTCATGTTCCGCATCAAAGACGCCCCCTGTCTGCCTGGAGCCAGAGCAGAATGATTCTCCAAGGAATTTATGACAAATACAATCGCCCTTTTAATGCAGGCCGTTTCATCTCCAGCTCTGGAAGCGCAGCTCTCACCTGGAGACGCCGCTGCGGCTGCAACTGCCACGCTGCTCTTGGAGGGTGCAGGGGTCTCCAGCGGGAGCCGGGAAGACGGTTTCCCTCGCAGGCGCCCAGACTGCGAGCTGCAGAGGGGCTGCGTGGGCACCTGAGGCGCCACCAAGGGCCCGCACCCAGGCTGGGCCCCACGTCCTGGGGCGCTCTGCGCCTCTGTGAGCCTCTGCCAGGTTTTCCTTCCCCTGCGGCCTGATCTGCCCGGATGTTGGAGCAGCCATACCACCTGCCCTTCTAGCACCAGCGACAAAGCCCTCCAAATGCCTGCACCTCGCACGCCTCAGCACCCAGGCCTCCGCCCAGCAGGGATCTGGGGACCCCTAGGAAGGTCTCCACGCCCCAGGACTTTGCTTGTGTGTTATACTCCCCCAACCCGGTGTCCGAAAACGGCTGGGAATCTCAGAGTGGGCCTGACTTCTGCCTGCAGCCCAGCCCCTCACCCCCCTTTCACAGGTGTTTGCAGCCAGATGGCCGTAGTGGTAGGGCCTGTCTGGCACCCTGTGTGGCACCTGGGTGACCTGAACCTTATCCCCAGCCAATCCGTGGACCAGAGCCTCACGTGGAAGGTCTGTAGCGTCACCCCAGGAGGTCTGTGGTTGAGGAGAGATCAGGAGGGAGGGGCAATGTCCTTCCCAGGGAACGCTGGTGACAGACTTCAATAGGGTGGCCATGCACAGCCCCTCCCCCATGGCGAGAAGCAGCCTCTGCGGCTCCAGCTGTGCTGACCAACAGAGGTGATGTCCAGCTCACCTGCCACTGTGAGGAATAAGCCCCTGGTACTCACCTAGTACCCTCTGTGGAGGGTTCTAGATGTTCTGGTTAATTATGAAAGTCACCTTTGTAGAAATTTGGAAAATTGAAAATCTTTTTTCAGAAAAAATAACTCCATAATCTTACTTCCCAGATTTATTTAAACATGCCAGGATAGTTTTCTTTTTCCCCAGGAGCTTTTCTTGGGTTGGGGATTTGGCTCCGTGGCATAAGCACCTGCTTGGCAAGCACAAGGTCATGAGTTTGATCACCAGTATGAAAACAAAGAAAGACCTTTCTTTGCGTGTGACAGTTATTCATGATTCCCCCTTATTAGCTTTGGGCCCTTCTGCCACCCTACTTTCTAGGTGCCCTCGTAGGAGATGCTGTGCTGTTAATCAGGCCCCTAACAGGCTCCCACGGGTGCTGTCCATCTGCCCCTCACAACCGCCAGCCACTTGTTCCTCTTCATGTGATTCGGAGTCAAACGGCAACTTCGTCGTAAATCCACCTGGCGTTTACAATTAGCTTCCTAGCTGCACCTCGTGGAGGTGATCCCACACTTAACCACACGTGCTGACACAGTGACATTCCAGGCACACGCGACACTCTCCATCTGCGCCACGAGCACGGTTCCCCTGCTCTTCTGCCTCCCCGCCTGGTCGGACTCCGTGTGATTTCCAGTCCAAGCAAAGTAATGCTAAATCTGCAGACGTGATCCAAGTAGACATCTTACCCTCCTCCGGCAAGCCCGAGCGTCAAACCAGACCGAGCAACCAACCAAACCAAAATAAGACACAACTGTAAAATGTGGGCTTAGACCTCCACAGTTTTGGAAGGAGGACTGCTCAAGTGTCCCCGGGCCTTCCACACACCAGACTTTGTCCTTTAGGAATGTGATGGTCAGGAGCGGCCTCCAGACAGGAGCTGTTCTGCGCCCTGGCCGGGAGAAATTAGGTGTCAGGATATCTGCCTGAAGTTTGTTTTCACAGCTGTGTCCTGCGCGGCCCACGGCTGCTGGACTAGGGAGCAGAGAGGGCTGGGGCCCTGACGGTCAGGGTCAGACGTGCTCAGCGGAAAGTCTGGCCAGGCACTGTCTCCCAGAAACTACCTCCAGGGACCTAGGGAGGCACGGGCCTCACAGAAGAAACTGCAGATAAAAGTGGACACTGGGGAGGTTGGACGATGTCTGTTCCATTGCACAACGCAGACTCCTCTCTACATGAAAAGCAGAGCGTCCCTTTGAAGCTGCTGAGAGGAATTCTTCCTCTGGTCTGAAGCTGTTTGTGCAAGATCTCTGCCAACAGGAGCTCCTGGGCGTGGCAGGGAAGGGGAGAGAGTTAGGTGACACACTTGGGGTGCACGGAGCAATGCTGAAGATGAAAGTTTGTGTGTGTGAGCTGTGGACTCTTGGGCAGAAGCTCAAGGAAGACTGACGGTGCGCTGGGGTGTGACAGGCTTCGTTGGTTTTCCACGCGCTCCACAGGACGGTGTCCTTGGCAGTGAAGGTCTCCAGCCATAAAAGCGTGCGGTGCTTTTTGTTACCTCTGATTTTGTCTAAAGATTCTGTGAATCTGATTTCCCGTCAGACGACGCAGACAAGTTTACACTAGCAAAGTGCAATTAGAAGTGATTCCAATCTCTCTAATTAATTGAGCTACCACGGGAATAAGAGCAGCGCTGTAGAAATACGTTGCTGTGGGTGGCATTCCCTCTGGCGATGGAACATGCACACAAGACGAAACCGGATCAAACAGGGAAAGAAGTGCTTGATAAACTGTAAGCAGCAAAGCACGTTGTTTAGCAGACTGGAAATGAAGACCCGACGGCCCTGGCTGGCTCTGTGACTGTTCTCACCTCCGCACCGCCCTGCACCCCACCTCTAAGTGGGACGCTCCAGCCAGGGGCCTCAGCCCCCTGGCCTGAAAACGCGTCACTGGCAGGCGGCAACGGTCAGCGTTACAGGGGCTCCGACCACAGAGGGCGAAGGGTTCTGCTGCCCCAACCCCGAGTGCCTGCCCACTGTGCTCTTCCCTGCTGCCCGCTGCCCACCGCAGCTCCCGCAGCTGCCCCGGCGCAGTCTCCACAAGCTTGCCGCCCCGTGCGCCTCCACACCACGCTCTAGACACAGCTGAAGCAGGCGTCAGAATCGTGTTTGCTTTTCGTTCTCAGTAACTGGTCCACTCTTCACCGGCCCAGAGACACGTGAGAACAGCACGCCTTGTCGTACTGCTCCACGTCATTACCACTGTCCCCCAAGTCACCCCACGTGTCACAGGGCAGCGCTCCTGCCAGCCTCCACGGGTGAGGAAACTGAGGCACTGAGGCCCCAGTTCCCTTGAGCTGGAGGCAGGGGAAGCAGGTGGACGGGGGCCCAGTGCGGGGCCACCACTGCCTGACTGTCGCACTGCCACCAGCCGGGCCCAGCAGTGCTGGGTGAGGACCCTGCAGACCCGGGGCCTCCTGCCTGCTATGCCAGTGTCTGCTGAGACCCAGGGCAGTCCCTTCCAGTCCTTGCACTGCCCCTCACTGCTGAGCCAGAGGGGACGATCTCATGGCCTGGCCAGGTCCCCTGATTTCCCAGGCACCATGGTCCCATCTGCAGAATGGGCGACAGGGCTGAGTTCTCAGCACAGGGAGCACTCAGGCAGGTCACGTGGGGGTGACCCAGTGACCTCTAAGGGCATACCCTATGGTGACAGGCAGCCAGGAGTGTGGCCAGTGCTCCCCGTGGAAGCTCAGACACCACTCACCCTGCTGTAGGATAGCTGTTCCCCAGCAATGACACTGACACGGGAAGGACAGTGCCCTCCCCAGTCCGACATCTCGGCCCTGCTGGAGGACCGACGGACGAGGCCTTCCCCACTGCACAGCCTCGGTGTCCAGATAGCATCAGCCTCCCTAGGGAGACACCTCACGCTGTGATGGCCACAGAAGCCTGGGACGCCAGCCGCTGCTCCAAGGAGAGGAGGAGGGACAGATGGACGTGTCACACGGGGAGCACCAGCTGTCATTGCCTTAGTTTCCTGGGTACAAGATCTCACTCCTCCGCATCGTCTCAGCCACGACTCAAGCCAGGCTCCGACCTCAAAGCCGAGGGCTCAGGTGGATCCCGGGCCATCCCGGGGTACCTCGGAACCTCGGCGGGTTTTCCAGGTCAGAGGGGCAAGGCATACGCCAAAGGATCTCAGTGGTCCAGGTGAGGTGGGCACGGGAGCCACTGCCCACCCCATGCAGCAGCCCCGCTCACAGAACCCACTGAACACAGCTTCAGCACACGCATCGCCACCCAGCGCCTCACATGGAGCCGGTTCACCTGCGGTCCAGTGTCACTTACAACCATTCAGGGACTGAGGCAGCCCCACAGACACAGACTTCAAAAGCACATTTTAGAGATAAATACGGAACTTTAATATTCTACAGGATTTCCAACTCCTGGACAAGGAATGTCAGCTCACATTTGAAGGGGTCCTCCAGCATCGGCCACTCCTGGGAGAGGGAGAGGCGGTGGCAGCCTTCAGGTAGACCAGGACTCACCTTTTCAAATTACAGTTTTCCAGTCTGAAACAGCCAGATAATCAACAGCAGCTCAAATGAAATCATTACTTTGTCAGAGAGAGAAGGCAGGTTCAAGGGAAAAATTAATGACAGTGCAGAAAGACCTGAGCTAGGTCCTAATGGGGAGACTTTCTGAAGGTTCAGGGAGCACCTTGCACCTAACTTGACTTCAGGTGCTGCTCTGAAATCTTCTTAGCAGATGCATGAAAATCCCCTCCACAAACGTGGGGTCTGAGAAAGCTCCTGGGAGGAACAGGGATATGCAAGCCCCATCGCAACTTCAAATGCTCAGGGAGAGCCATCTGCTCCCCGGGGCTGTTGGTCTCTCTGTCACCTAAAATGAGACAGCCTCACTTTAAGCTGGGGGAGTCAAAAGTAAAAACTAGGGTGACTCCAAGCAGCCAGCACCCCTGGGAGGAGGAAAAGCTCTCCCCAATATGCGGGAGGGAGTCTGTGGGTCCCAGCCTCTGTCGCTCAGCTCCACTGAAGCCACCTCTTTCTCTGCCCTGTGGCCATGGATGACCAGCACACAGTAGTAGGGCGGCTCCTGGTTCCCGGCCGGGCCAGGAGGACCTGCAGCAGAAGCGGTAGGGCTCAGCTGGCAAGAGAGGACAGGTGCGCCCTGGGGCCCGGGGGCTTGGGGCAGTGGCTGCGCCAGGGGTGCATCCTCCTTCCCTGTGGGCACAGTGGGCCTTCCCTGCCATCTGGGCTGTCACTGCCCCCTGTCCTGTGTGTCCTTATCCACGTACTGTCTACCAGCGGTAGCACAGGGACGTGCTCGCCATCCTCTCCTCATCCTCACCTTGCTGAGTTCTGTGAAGGTGTCAGCCAACGGGGCGCCGCTGAAGGCCAAGGCCAAGCCTGCTTCAGTTCTCATCCCGCGGCCCCCACAGCCCCGCACGCTCCCAGGCTGGCCTTCTAGCAGGTGACGGGATCATGGGCCGATGGAGGCAGGGCCTGGAGGGAAGAGGTGACCACTGTGGGCGTGGCCTGGAAGGGTTCAGGGCTCACCTCCCGCCCCACCCCTCCCTCCTCTCTCCACTTCCTGCTCCCTGTGCCCTGTGGCCCTCCTCCACCAGGCCCCTCCGCCACGCCCCTGCTGGAGCCAGCCCAGTAGGACTGAAATAGGAAGGTCACCTGCTCCTGCCTGAAGCTGCAGGTGTTGCTGTGACATCCCAGCCACCAGGAAAGTGACTGATGCTGTGGGGAGGGGCTGTGGCCCTGGGTTCTGTGAGCGCTGCTCTTGGGCAGGAGGCACTGGTAACACTGACACTGTGGATGCCACCGTCACCTCACCAGGTGAGATGTGCCATTCTGTCTTCGGGCCACCTTGAGCGACTCGGTCACTGCATACAGCACGGCAGCCTGAAGGAGCCAAAGCTTCGTGCACACCCTAAGCTTACCAGCTTCCGATGCCTGGCCGGGAGGGAGGCTCCACCCTGAACCATTTCTAGAGTATTCTGGGTTTACGGGCCACATCCGAGTGAGGGCTCTGCTGTCTTTAGCATGGAGGAACTGGTGACTGCCACACAGCAAGATGCATTTTGGGGGGATTCAGAGGGGACAACTTGAAAAATGCTCACCCAGAGCCAAGCGCAGGGCCGCTCACCTGTTACCCTAGTGCGCTGGGAGGCTGAGTCAGGAAGGTCACAAGTTCAAACACTGCCTGGGCAATTTAGTGGCTCAGCAAGAACCTGTCTCAAAATTAAAACAAACAAACAAAAAGATCTTTAAAGAACAGAAGATGTAGCTCAGTAAAAAAGGCCCAAGCTTCAATCCCTACTATTGCAAAAATCTAAAACATGAAAATGAATGCACCCCTGGGGTGTTCTGGGCATTGCTTGTACATCTCTCAGGAGGCAGTCACTGCCTCTTCCGGGAGGTGACACACACAGTCATGAGAAGGACGTCTGTGTGCATCTCCGTGACACAGCTCCATGCTCACGTCCAGGTCCTGAGAAGAGGGCCAGGCTGGCTGCTGTGAGGAGGGACAGCAAGCTGGAAGCCCAGGCGGGGAACTGTGCTCTGGGCCATAGCCAGTGAGCGCCCGTGTCCCCGCCCTCCTGAGCCTGGGTTTCCACCCCTCCAATCCCGTCGTTTCCGCCTGAGCCCCAGTCCCCAGCTCCTTCTGTCCCCTATCCCTGCGGCCTCGCTCTCACTGGGTATTTGCAGCACTAGCTCCATGTCCCCGCGTCGGGTTTGCAGGAAGCCACCGAAGCCAGGGAGGAAGAGGAGAAGGCTCTGAGTCCCCATGCCCCTTGCCGAAGACCTCGCCTCGCCACCAGGACAGCAGGCACCTGTCAGCCGGCACCCCCTGCAGACACCACGCGCCTGCCGAGCCGCCACGGGGTTCTCCTGCGCTCACCTCCTCCTGACCCGGGCACCCCGCTGTTGAATTACAAGCTGAAACATCCATTCTACATGGTTATGAAAACTCGATACCGTGCACAACATTCGATCTTGTTCCCTAAAAAAAACTTCAAAGGGGAAGCAAGGAATGGAATTGCATCCCACGGCTTCCCACGGGAAGGGGCAGCAGGGCCCTCTGTGCCCTGCTGAGTCCTCCTGGCCAGCTGAGGAATCAGCCACGTGCTAGGCCAAGGCCTGGCAGGGGTGAGCACAAGGCCAGAGCTGCAGCCACCTCCAGGGACAGCTCTGGGAGATGCTTCAGGGGCACAGGTGGGGGCAGGCCCACAGGGAGCCACTGCCCAAGCAGAAGGTGGAGGAGGCCAGGCCCAGTAGGTCCCTCCCCCTTAAGAGCAGTGACTAACGACTTCCTTCTCTGTGACCCAGAGCCCCAGGCGAGACGAGGTGGGGGCACCCAGGGTCTCAGCGGAGGAGGAGTCCCAAGCTCCAGATTGGTTGTACTGCACAGCCATCCGTTCCTAGCTGCTCCGGCCGGGGCCCCTGGCCCCACTTGCCTCTCGTCACGCAAGGTGTGTGTCAGCCCCAGCGCCCAGCCAGAGTGTGTAGTTTTCACACTTATGCTGCGAGGCCTGTGGGCACTGAGGTGCATGTTGCACAGACTGGGAGGCCCGGGGCATTCAGGACGCCCCACGGCAGCACATCTGGATTCCGCCTGACTTTCAGAGATAATGGTTTGTTACTCACACACCTTTACGTTTTTACCACACTGTACCGAATCCGTCTCACCTGATAATGGAGCCTGTCCATGTCCCTGAAGTGCCCAGGCAACAACTCGCTCCCTCTCCTGAACCCCAGCTGCCCTGGGGTTCAGTCCAGCCAGGACACAGGCTGGGTGGCCCTGAGCTGTGGCCTTCCCAGTACCTGAGCCCCTGGTTGAGCCCTGCCTGAGCCCCTGGTCAGCCTGGCCAGCAGGGCAGAGGCTCACAGCTGCCCCAAGGAGGCCACGGGCAGAGGCCAGGGAGGAAGAGACCAGCACCCAGAGGTGGCCTGGACAGCAAGCGCTGGTTGTCACCCCGCCAGGTGCTGGTGGCTACAGTGGCTCCCGTGCTCGGTAACTGGTGCCCACTGACAATTTCTGTGTGGTCGCTGCGTGACAACCTTGCCATGACCCCAGCTCCCATGTCCTCCGCTGTCCGCAGCTGTCAGGGCGGTAATGTGAGCCCTCTCACCACCCCAGGTGACCCTCTGGAGCCGCCTAGGTCACTGTTTCCCAGGGCCCCTCCGAGCAGGTGCAGCACCCTCTCCCAGTGCAGAGCAAGGTCCTGAAGTCGGGTGCAGCTGAGAGTGGGGTCCCTGGTGCCCAGCACGGGCACCAGCCCATACACCAGTGACGCAAGTGTCTAGGAAGGCTCCTCTGCAGCCAGTGACAGTGTGGGGCTTCTCTCACCGTGGGGCCTTGCTGCAGTGTGACGGCTTCGCGCAGGGCTGGTGGCCCTGTCCTGGACCTGTGGCTGTCCTCCTAGAGCCACAGCACAGTTCCAGTCACAACCCGAGGGGTGCAGCCGTTTGTGTCCACACATCTGGACACTCTGGCCTTGTCACCTGGCCGTGTCGCCATGGACCATCCTCTCCTGCAAGTGCAGTTCTGCGAGTGAGCTGCCTGCGGCCGTCACAGGCTGAGCGGGCCGAGCAGAGTGGCTCCTGGGCACGCGGCATGAGCTGCTTGGCCTTGCCACCTCCACAGAGACCATGTCCCCGGTTCCTGAGCCGCCGGACAGGGACCAACCTGGGGCTCCCCTGAGCCTCCTGAGCCAGGGCACACTGGCGCCGCTGCCTGCGCCTCTGCGGGGTCTGCCCAGCTGGCTCCCGTGGATTCCCCTGCACGGGCTCTGAAAGCGTCAGGTCTGCAGCTGGCGAGGCCCTATCGCCATCGTCAGAGCAGAGGCCGGGCTCACTGGTCCGGTTTCCTGGGCTCTGTTAGGTCTGTCGCTGGCGTCCATTCAGCCATTGTCCCCAGAGTTCCTGATTTGGACTCTTCAGGTAGAGAAGGGGAGTAGATGGCAGGGTTCACATCTGTCCCTCTCTGGACACTGTTGCCATGGTGCTGGGGAGGTGCCCAGCCCCTGTCCTTGGGCACCAGGAGGCCCCTGAGCTCACAGAAAATGCTAATCTAGCAAAGTCTGAGAATATAGGTCACGGAGAGGGACAGAGGACAAGGTCATCACTGGAAGGAGGCTGCTGGCCTGGGGGAGGTGAGCCCCTCTTCCTGAGGACCCAGTGTGGTCCACAGGTCCCGTCCTCCACATACCATGCCCACACATGTGTGTACACACAAGGGCACGTGTGCAAACCCCCACCAATGCACAAACCCCCTACACACGCACGTGGGCATCCCTGTGGAGCACAAATGCAAACGCACAGGAACATGTTTACACATGCACGCACACAAGTGTGCATACCTCCTGGCACGCACAGGCAAGGGGTCACGGCTAGTTTGTCTCACACTTAGATTTTTTCCCATGGAGGCAGAGCTGCACATTTCCGTAAGACAGGCACGTGGCTCCACGTTTGTGAAGGTATCTGAAGTCTTCTACATAAAAATTTGTACAACTTCAAGATGCAAAAATTTCCCAAATGTCCTTTTTGATATGCGGTTTTAAAAGTGCTCAGAACGATTTCCCGGGGCACCCTCCTCTCTGTTTCCAGAACATTTAGCTGATGTGTTTCAGAGCAGCCTCGAGAGCCACCGGGACGAACTTCTGCTCTTTCAGTCTCCAGGCCTGAGAGCAAAGGCAACAAATCTGGCTTCTGGGAGCCGCGATTCTGCTCCTCGTTTAGTGCTCCGGTGTTGAAAGCAGATCCCCGTGCGTCAGGCGGCTGGAGCCAAACTGTAAAAATCTTGGAAAACTTTGTGAGCATCACTCAAAACAGGCAGCTGGGTTTTCTTTTTATCATTTCCAGGTGCATTTGGGGGCGAGGAGAGCTCTAATGGATCTAAATCGGCTTTGCGATCCAAACCCCGGAAGTTACACTCACTCATGTCAAGAGCCGGTGATTTGGAGCCGAGGGGAGGCGTCTGCCGCCACCGATCCAGCAGCTCTGCACCCGCAGCGCCTCTCCTTCCGCGGGACGCGTGAGTCTCTTGTCTCCAATGTACTCTCACCTCAGAGCCTACTTCTGATTCCAGGCGCCGGGTGACGCAGCCCTGTCGCCACCCTGTCGCTTGAGCTGTGAAAACAGCTGAGGACACAGTGCTCACTCCAGAGCCAGGGGCAGGGCAGCACCTGCTACGCGCCCCAGGGCACCAGGATCCTCATGCCAGGGTCTTTCATGGGCCAGAAAACTAAAAAGGTAAAATCTAGTAAAACCTCTTATGAAAATGTTCACTACTGCAGGTCCCTGAAACCAAAAATGTGGTTTTTGTGTACTATTCTTACTGGGATAAATGTAGCGCGGGACCTTCTCTAAATACTGAACCCGGGAGCAGACAGACCTCTCCAAGCATTCAGGTATGCATGTGCCTCCTCAGATTCGCAGGGTTTGAACGTTGAAGCAAAAGAGCGTTCATTACGCGCCAGGAGAAGACCAGGAACAGGAGCACCACTCCCAGTGTACTGTCCTAAGCCGCAGAGCCCTATCAGATTTGTGGGCCTCCCCTGGCATCGGCTTCCCCAACTGGCCCCGTCCTAGAGTGACCACAGCATCTTGTTCTCCGTGACGAGCTCTAGAAGCGCCTGACCATCTGACGTTGCACACACGCTGTCCGTGGTTTGCATTCATTTGCCCCAACTGGTCTGCCTCCATTCCTGTGTCTGGGGTGTCCTAGGGTCTGGTGCCCCCCATGGTACACTCAGGTCCACCCCCACTTCCCTCTCAGCATCTGCAGTAGAGCGTCTGCGTCTGCACAAGGCTCTGGTCTCCTCTCTTGGCACCCCAGGAAACCCACAGGGACGGAGACCCCAGGCCGCCGCCAACTAGCTCCCTGTCAGCAGCAGCAGGGCCGGGTCGGGGCTCACGGCGCCCTGCAAAGGCCCGGGGCACGGGAGTCGCTGCAGCAGTGCCAACTGGCTCTGGCCACGTCCTCTGGGTACAGACCTCCCTCCACCCCCGGGAGGCAGGTCTTCCATCCCCATATGGGAAGCCAGGCAGAGCAGGCTCAGCAGTGGGCCGGTGGCCCCTGGCTCAGGCGAGCTCCACCGAGGGCTTGGAATCTCCACGGAACCGAGTCACCACACTGCGATGGGCCAGGGCCACCAGCACGTCCAGGCTGGCTTCCATCGGCAGGAGCAGAGCAGGGTGTCCTGGGGCGGCTCAGTTCCATCCAGAACAAGCCAGATTTCTGCCATGCACTTCTCAGAGCAGGACCGTGGGCAGGTGGCGCCTACTTCCCCATCTGCCGCAAAGACCTAAGCCGGAGGCCGGGCTCTCTGCGGCACCAGTGCCCTGCAGCACCTCGTGGGATCTGCAGGCATTCTCCAAACACACCAAGGACTCGGGGTCGAGCTTTGCATTCTGTGTCGGGGGTCAGCTGGAAATCACACCCGACGCCCGGAGCAGGCGGCGTGGTCTCTATGGGCCACGGATCAATAGCGCTTTGCACCTGGCCTCCGCTGCTGCCCTCAGAATATGTATTCTTTTTGACACACATCCTTAAGGAATTTTTATTACCAAGGATGTAGTTAGAATATTTAATAAGTCTAAGCAACCTGTTGATGGCTTTCACTAAAGAATGTTACAAGAGAATGTGCTTCTGTGGGCAGGTGATCACCCGCCGGGATACTTCCTTGCGGTCCTGGTGCATCGTTAAAGACGCAAATCCTTTTTCCTTCTAAATTTCATCTTGCTGAGAGGAACAATCGTTGTTTCCAAAGCACTTGAGAAGCCTGGGGATGAAAATGAAAGAACAGAAATCCATTCATTTTAATGCATCCTACTGTTTTGGCTGCAGAATTACTGATTTGATTTGCAAAACTGAATGAATTTAGTACAAGATAACTATTTATGTGCACACTCATAAGAAAGACAAGCTGACTAAAGAAGAAAGAAGAAGACATTGTTTTCTGAGATCAGATCAGATCAGTCTGCCGCCGTCCAGACTGGCAAGCGTGACGGGTTCCTGGTGGAAGAGTCCCCAGCACACGGCCGTCGTGCCAGGCAGCAGTCAGCAGAGAACCCCGACAGTGTGAACCCCTGCTCCTGAAGGGAAATCTGTGTCATGCACACGCTCATGTGCACACACACACACACACACACACACACCTGCTCACGTGCATGGATGTCCTGCAATTTCCAGGGCAACATCTTAGAATGACCAGAAGTGACCAAGGGAGAAGGGCGTTGTCTACACCACAGCCACGGCCTCTGGCCCATGTCATTGTGGCTGCGACAGTCTCCTCTGGCTACATCTGGGCTGCACGGCTGAGCTGACCTTGACCTTGTATGCGCCTGACAGGAGAACGGGCTGAATGCCCAGGGAAAAGTCGAGGTCCACTTTGGCCAGGGAGCACCGGGTGCTGAGCTGAGCGGCCGCAGACTGCACCTGTGCGCCGAGGGCCGTCCATCCGCCTGGGCGGTGAGCCGTACGCGCTAGGAGGCCGCCAGCGCTGAGAAGGGCTCCTGGGAGAGCTCGAGTGCCTTCGGGCTCCTGCACGTGGAAGGCGTCTGGGCCACTCTGCGTTCCTCGCCACCTCTAGCTGCAGATTAAAGCTAAGGCTCACCAGTGACCTGGCATGGGCCCCGCAGGCCGCAGATCAGTGGCACTTTGTACCTGGCCCAAATTGCAACTCTGGGGCTATTTATGTCTTTTGGTACACATCTTTCTAAACCATGGAATGCAAACACAGGAACACTATCATGACCAGTTTTAATTTGTTCCCTACAGCTATATCAGGTCCACAAGGTAAGCAAACCCTTTTTTATGCCAAGCCTTGAGAATTCTATCTAGCTCATTCAATTCTGATTCAAAGAGAGGAAGACAATTTCTCCACGCAGAGAAGAGAGGGGTACCAGGGGACATCGAAAAATGCTTCTTCTGAACCCAGAAGGCCCAGCTGTCTAGCCAGGCTCCCCTCCTGCTACTACTGGACACAGAACAAAGAGTCAGGGGCCACACACTTCCCAGGCAGTCTTCCCCGCTGTGGCCTGAGCGTCCCCAGGCTCCCACAGTCACCCTGGCCCTTCACAAGGAGCTAGATTCTGGGCCTCCAAGGAGCACTGATCCAGGAGTGCTTCACAGATAAGAGAAGGACAGAGAGGCTTCTTCTACATCGTCCTCTGCAGACTTTGCTCAGCCTCGCTGTGCTTTGTGGAGCCCCGATCCAGGGCAGGCAGGAGGGGAGGACTCCCACATGCATAGCCCTTCTTTGTTTAGTTTGTTGCTATTGTTGTTTATTTATTTATTTATTTTATTTAACACCAAGTACATTTATTAGAAAAGAAGAAAGTTATGAAATAGCCTCATAACTTTCCTTAGGAAATTAGAAATAAAAGACAGAATAAGATCAAAAACAAATACATGAAAATAATAAAGATCAGAAAATACAATCCCTTATCAAAATGCCAACATCATTTTTCATAAAAATTAACATTTTGATTCTTACATTTCTGTAGAAATACAAAGACTCAGAATAGTCTAAACAACTTTGATAAAGGAACAAAATTAGAGCTCCAGCCCTCCCCAATCCCACGACTTATCATAAAATTACACCAATCATGACAAAACAGCATGGATGTCAAGATAGACAAACCACCAAGGTACCGACATGAAATCCTAAAATAGATTCCCACATAACAGACAGTTGATTTCTGGCAAAGATGCAAAAGCAGTTAAGTGGAGAAAGAATTAGACATTCAATAAATATAGTGGAACAACTGGATTTCCACATGCAAAAAGCCTAAATCTTATAGCACATCAAAAAATTTCTTAAAACATCCAAAATTGAACTTGAAACGGCTCACAGTGGGTTAAATAAAGGCAGAGGTGACCTGAGTCCCTGCTTTGGCTGAGGTCATTCTCTCTGGGACAAAAAGACTGGGACAAGGAGTAGAAGGGAAGGCAGCACCCACAGAGGTGATCAGTGAGGGAAGTACTGAATTTGCTTCTGAACAGGCCACGTGGTTTACAAAGGAGGCCATTATGCTGCTTCATTTTTTAACTATCTTAACTATTTTTATATACCTATACATACACAAATACATGTTTTTCTTTCAGCTTGTCACACTAATGAAACAATATGATGTTTACACATGTGTGTCTTATTTATTTCACTAATAAGTGTGTTCTCAAAGCACATCCATTTACCTATAAAAGTGTCCTGTCTGTCCTTCTTTATGGCTGAGTAGTACTCCATTGTGTAGAAATACCACATCTTTTTTATCCATTCCTTAGTCAATGGGCATTTAGGTTGTTTCCCAGATCTGGCTATTAGAAACTGTGCTGCTATGAACACGGGTGCACATATGTCGCTGTGGTAGCATAGCTCTTCTTTGTGACCCATAACATGGGAAGCAGAGGCTCTGAATGGCATCCTGGGTGGGCTGAATCTGGGGGAGGCACCAGGCAGCAGGGGGTTGGGTCTGTAACATAACGCGTCTGTAACACAAGGGCAAGGTTCCAAGAGCAACAGACGTGGTCAAGCTGAGCACACCTTGTGAAGAACCATCAGACAGTGCCCGCAGGCCTGTCCCTGGGCCGAGTCCTCACAGACATCGTCGTAAGAGAAAATTCAAAGTGACTGTGGCAGGGGTCCGGGAGAAGTGAGGCCATCTGGGGAAGGGTGCTGAGGAAGTGCAGGGACCTTGTGGAAGCCATCAGCTCAGTGTGAGGGTTCACCTGTACGGGTGATGGGGTGACTTGGACTCACTGGTGGTCCCATAGCTGATGTCACCATAGGCTTCACTGTCTCCTTCGTAGGGAAATGAGTTGACAGGACCATGCAGTGCAGCCCAGGGCTACCAGACAGGGGTTTCAGGAGAGCAGCTTCCAGTCCTGGACGAGACTGGACAGGCCGCTTAGGAGGAGCAGCAGGAGGAGGGTTTGTTAAAAGTGGAAGTGCACTCCGCAGGGCAGGAGCGGTCAGCGAGACGGCTCACGTCGGGCAGGGATTGCCCCGGGCCCACCCTTTGGGAGGCGGAGTCTCTGAGACCAGTGGGGTCTTCTTTTTTTTTTTTATAATTTTATTTAAAGAGGAAAAAACAAAACAAAATAAAACAGAATAAAGGGTAGCGACAATACAGTATTTCAAGGAAAAAATGAAAAGTACAACAACAATAAAACCTAAGAAATTATTACTTGACTAATTACATACTGACTTCTTGGAAATAGTTGTTCAAATTACAAAGTTAAAACATGTAAAGTAGACATTCAAACAGTGAGACTGTTAACAATTCTGCTCCACAATCTGACAAAAACAACAATATGGTCATCCATCTTACCCACTCAAATATACATGCAAGTGTATCAATAGGGTAAAGTTAAACACAACAAAACAGAGCAAAGCAGATCACAAGAAAGCAATGTAAGACATACATTTCAAAGCTAGACAATTGGAGATATTCACTCTCTATCATATTGACTCTTGTTTTCTTCCCAATAGTTGTCCATATTGTCACATACAGGGAGTTCACATGAAACAACCTAGTATGGAATTGATCTGAGCAGGATGAGGAGGGCATTATAGGTCTTCAAGACCAGACATTAGGGAAGCCATGAATGGCTGTCATAGTGTCTCTCATTCTCCTCAAAACAGCTGTCCATACCTTAATGTGTGTTGAACTTAAATAAGGCAAAGCAAGCTAAGATCACTTTGAACAAAAAGTGATAGTTTTGCTGGACTTCACATCCTGACATTATGGAATCAGCACTGGGTATTGTAGTGTCTCTTTTTCTTCAAAGTAGTTGTTTATTTCAACATGTGTTATATAGTTGGTTCTCGTAAACTGTTTATAAGCTCTACACATGCGTGAGTCTCTACA
>PVJX010037287.1:0-17051 GCA_004027295.1 Dolichotis patagonum
CCAGTTGGGGAGGATTGGGTAGAAGTGGGAGAAGTGACTGTTTTGGGGTGCTTTTCATCTGGAAGACTTTCTAATATCTTAAGATTCCTTTGCATCTCTTTTAACTGGATCTTATTTTCCAGTGCACTCTTCCTTCTTGGAGATAATTTCACTTGATTTTGGGTTATCATTTTTGCTAGCTCTTCAGGTTCTTTTATCATCTGATACTTTGCTGTCTTCAGCATCTGCCTTTTGAGGTCCTCTATGTCTCTGCTCAACTTCCACTTCTCCTCATCTTTTTCCCTACTCATTTTCAGGTCCTGGTGCCTCATTTCCTTCTGAATATGCTGGATCATCCCTCTATCCTTCTCCTCCAAGGACACTCCTTGTTCTTTTATCTTTTGCTTCCATACTTCCAGCTGCTGCTGCTTTGACTTCTGATACTCTTCTCTTTCACCTCCCCATTGTTTTTGCTTCTCATCTTGGGGAGTCTGCTTTTGAATCCTCTGTTTTTGTTGTTCCGTCCACATCTCTTCATCCTGCCTCTGTTCCTGCTCCTGTTTCCCTTGCTTTACCTTCTTTACTTGGAGCAATCCATTTTTCTCCTCCAAATTCTCACTGATCATCTTATAGTTCTCCTTCTCAAGATTTTTTACTTCTTGTGGATGTTTGAGACCCACACCAGACATCTGTTCTTGATCTTCTTGCAAATATTTTTCCTGCTGCTTTTTTCCTGTCTCCTTGTGGCTACTTCCTGTTATCAAAACTTTTGGAACATGTCTTTCACTCTCCATTTCACCCAAGATCATTTGTAATAAAGTGTTGATTAATGGATCTGTGCTCTCATTTGAGAGGAAGGAGCTAATTTCAGACTTTGCATTAATTGATGACTCCTGAAAATGCAGTCCTGGCCCAGATAAGATTCCTTGTTTTTGTTTTATAGGTTTCTCTCCAGCTTCTCCTTCCATTTTTATGTCTTTGTATTTTCTCAAAATTTTAGTCACAGTTTGAGCCACTTTTTGGAAATATTCTTCCATTTTTGCCTTTATGTCTCCCAACTTTTCAACTTCTGCTTTTATAAGTAACTCTTTTTCCTTCAGCACACTCTTTTTATCAAGAGGCTTTCCTGTGTTGTCAATTTTTTCTTTTAGAAAAGCCAGTATAGCTTTTTGAAATAATTCTAGATTGCTCTGTTCACTTTTGCCATCTGGACTTGTTAGAGTCTGTTTAGTGATCTTTGACGGTGCTTTAGCAAGTTGCTGAAACTGGGCTTGTTTGGTGAAAGCAACCATCTCTTTCTCATCAGTTTTCTCTTCTTTGCTTGCGATAGTTCCCAAAGAAATTTCGTGTTTCTTTCCTTTCATTTCAACTTTCTGAGGCTCAGAGGTGACATCAGCCTTGATCATCCTGAATGGCTCTGCCAGTTCACTTTTGATGTCTTTGTCCATTACTTTAGTGGTGGGTTCTACATCAGTCTCTGGAACTGGGCCTTTTCCAAGTGAATATTCAGGTTTGAGTTTCCTGAATTGTTCCCACAGACCTTTTCCACTTTTCAGTTCTTGGTCCTTTGTCTTTGTAGAAGAGACATGTTGGCTTTTTGATTCATGAGAGGACTTTGATTTGGCTTCAGAAGATGATTTTCTCCGTTTTCTCTTCTTTTCCAGGGTTTGTTGCTCAGGGTATTGACCAGGTTTGGGCTCTAAGGCTTTTTGTTGATCTTTACCAGTACCCAAATTTGATTCAGAGGTCTCCTGTGGATATGGGTCTTTTGTGAGAGTTCTGTTTTGTGACAAATACCCGTCAGTGCCATCTTTTTTATCATTATCATCTTTCTTCATTGATACGTTATGTCCAGAAATATCTTGAGAAACAATTTTCCGCTTTTTCTCAGGTATAATATATTGCTGTTCTGTTAAACCTGGAGTCATTTCAACTTGAGGTGTATATGAAATGGCTGAATCCCACTTTATCCCGGTGCCTTTGGTCCCTTTTCTTTGAGATTCATCTATATTTTCAAAATCTTTGTTTAAAATACTGTCTACAGCGTCCTCTATGGTCATTAATGACTGTGGAGAAATTCCAGGTGGTACTTTCATGGTTGAGAAAGTGGGTGGTGATACGTATGCTCGGGGTCCTGAAACAACTTTGGATTGAATAAGTTCTTCATATTTTTCTTCTGCCTCTTTAAGTTTCTGAGTAAGCATTTCATTTTGTTCACTGAGATCTTGGATTATTTTCAGGGAGAGATCTTTTCTTTGTTCTTTTGCTTCATCTACATACATCATGGCATTTGATAAGTTCATACCTTTTAATTCATCATTTAGCATATTCAAGGCTTTAGAAAAATTTATTATTGTTGATGATATATATTTAATAGCATTGTTTTCCAATTTGTTGAACATTGCTGTACCTATGAGTTCCTGTAGCATATCTTGAATTTCTGAAACCTTTATATTTGTTGCAAGTTGATCACTAATCATCTGATCTGGTCTTAAAGCTTGGGCTGTTGCAGGTCGCTTTATAGCTCTTTCTTTCCACAATTTCCATAGAGTACTTCTAGATACTGGAAGAAAAAAATATAAAATAATGAAATCGTATTTCTTCTTTCATTTTGTGGTCTATTTATGTTTGTTTAAGCCTAAAAAATTTAGCCTCAATTAATGGATAACTATAGAATGAAGATTTTTTATGAAATATTAGCCCCAAAATAAACACTATTATTTTAGGAAAAATGGTTGGGTTTTTTGTATTGTCTTGTTGAGAACAGTCTGTAGTCTCACTTTGTAGTTCAGGCTGGCTTTGAGTTCACTGCGTAGCCCAGGCTGGTGTAGAACTCACACTGACCCTGCCCCCTCAGCCTCCTGAGTGCTGGGATTACAGGTGTGCCCACCACACCCAGAAGAACTGTTCTTTTCCCACATCTACTTCAAGGTTTAGGAAACTAACTCAGTTGTTACCTCAACTGACTTTCAAATACAAATTTGGGATTAGATAAAATGTAAGCCAAAATGTTCCTCTGGCTTTGTGCTTAGTATTTTCCATTTCTTTCTTGGGTTTCTGTCTCCCTATCTTTTTAAAATCAAAATTAATTTTGGTTCATTCAAAGAAGCCATAAATTAACAAGCAAAAAAGACCTGAAGTATTTTCAGAGTGTGAGAAAATGACTAAAAAATGTATCCTTAGAAGCAATAATAAAACTAGACAATATTCAAAACAACCATTTTAGGACTTTGGAAACTGATTAGAGGCATACAACAAATTGAGAAAATTATTTTAAAAAATTACTAAGCCTCAGTTAAAAAAAAACAAAACACTGGGAGTCTGGAAACTTGGAGCTGTTTCTGTCCCCAACACCCTGTCCCAACTCTAAGATCCATGGCCTGAAGTTGAACCCCAGTGAAACGGGATGTGAACATCCACAGCCCAAAGCTGCACCACAGCAAGGCAGGATGCGAACGTTAGCAGTGCTGCTCCCTCAGGGGAGTGGCCTGATCTGGAGCTAAATTGGCAAGATGGTGATACACACCTGTAATAGAGACTAAAACAGGAGGATGTCAAGTTTGAGGTCAGCCTGGGCAATTGATAGGTTGTTTTTTTTGTTTTTTTTTTTTTTTTAATCGGTACCGGAGATCGAACTCACGACTGCCTGCTTGCAAGGCAGGCGCTTATGCCGCTGAGCTAAATCCCCAGCCCCGCCTGGGCAATTGAGCAAGAGCTTGTCTCAAAATAAAAAATAGAAAGAGCTGGGGTTGTAACTCAGTGGTAGAGTGCCGTTTAATCCTTAGTACAGGAAAAAAATCCTTAACTCACACAAAGATTGATTTACAGAGTGAAAGCCTTTCTAGATTAATGCTTGGCTAAGCACTGAGTGATTACTAAATTTTACTCATCCAAGAATGACCCTGGAAAAAAAGAAAAAAAGAACTGAGCAGAGAGATTAGGGGCTTCATTGTGGGAGAGACAGGCTCCATAGAATTAGTTCAGGCACTAAAAAACAAATGCAACAAAAACAAACCCCAGAGGACTCCAGGGAATCAGAACCTATGTGTAGTATCTAACACATCTAGTTGTCAACAAAAAAACATGCAAAGAAGCAAGATAATGTGACTTGTATAAATAGGAGGGAAAAGCAGTCAATAGAAATTGTGTCTGAAAGGGCCGAGGTACTAGACTTACCAGAAAAAAGATTTCAAAACAAACAAACAGATCTGCTCACCTCATGGTGGCCAGTTAGCAGAGAGAGAGGGGAAAGAGAGCTGAAATTCTAATATCCTGCCAATGGCACAACCCCAGCAACCCAGTTCCTCCAACTATGCCCCACCTCCTGAAGTTTCTACCCCACTCCCAGGAGTACCATCAGCTGAGGCCCGAGCCTTCGACATATGAGTTTTTAGAGGTCATTTAAGATCCAAGCCAAAATACTATTTGGGACTTTACAAATAAGCAAAGGAAGGAAAATATGATAGAATGATCCATTTGGGCAATGAATTAGAGCTGGAGACATCAATAAAAATGTTTGTTTGGGTTTTTTGGCTTGTTTGTTTGCTTCTTTTGGCAGTACTGGGTATTGAACCCAGCTGGGCTACATCCTTAACTTCTTTTATTTTTTATTTTGAGTCCCAATCTTGCTAAGGGAAGACTTGCCAGGGAAGACTTGAACTTGCAATTCTCCTACCTCAGCCTTCCTTAATGCTGGGATTACAGGCACGCACCACTGACCTTAGCAGTAAATACTGTACTTATATTTAGCTATTAGTTGCAGCTGGTTATGCACAAAAGTATTAATAGATAGCTTTATATTCAGGAGTTATCATACACATATTTCTTTTCTGTCAACTGAGAAGGGATAAACAAAATGAAACCCCAGTAACAACGAATACACCAAGCATTTAGACCTTGATTTTTTCAGTAAAAGGAACCAGAACTCCTTAGAGAAATAGTTGATTCTGGAACTGGGGCGGAAAACATACCAGATAAAACTAAAGCATATGTCTTGTATAAAGAAAGAAAGTGCTAAAGCAAGGAAATAAAAACAAACCAGGATGGTAAGGGATTTGTTGAAAGGGGCACAGGATCAGAAAGAGCACTCAGTGGCCAAAGCTGGGACAACTTGAGCAAAAAAATAAAGATGTACTGTCCAATGTGTAAGATAGCCATGAGTCCATTTTTACATATATAAATAGTGAATAAATTAATATAAGAGAGAAGAGACAATCCTCCCATATACAAGAATTTCAAATTTTTTTTCTTTTTTTGAGACAAGGTCTCTCTATGCAGTTCGAGCTGGCTTTGAACTCACTTTGTAGCCCAGACTGGTCTCAAATTTGCATTAATTCTCCTGCCTCAGCCTCCCAAGTGCTGGGATTACAAGCATGCGCTACCACGCCCAGCTTCAAATAATTTATGTAGATAGTCTACTGTAAAAAAATGGCAGTTGGGTTTTCCATTCCTTAGTTGTGGGCTGCACACACAGACTTCCCTCCAAAGATTACAATTGGGAAGTGGAGAAAAAGTAACTTCATAGTGGAGAAATCCGATCATCTTTGCCTGGTGGCCACAGCCAACATCAAGCCATAAATCATTTGGCAGTACCTACCCTTGGTATGGCATGATGATGAAAGTAGCATTTTACCTCTGTGCTCTTTCTTCTAAAAATCCACAATTCCAGGCTAAACATGAAAAATCAGACAAGTTCCAATAAAGGAGCATTTTACAATACACCTGACCTTGCTTCTCAAAACTACCAAGGATATCAAACACAAGGGAAAGTCTGAGAAACTGTCACAATCAAACAAGGCTAAAAGGCTGGGCTTGATGGCACACATCTGTAATCCCAGCACTCTGGGAGGCTGAGGCAAAAGGATCAAAAGTACTCATCCAGTTTGGGCAATTTAGAGAGATCCTATTTCAAAATTTTAAAATTTTAAAAATAGCTTGGACTATAGCTCAGTGCAAAGGTTCTGTATTCAATCCCCATTGCCGAAAAAGAAAGAAATTTAAAAAGCTAAGCAGACATGAAAACTAAAGGTAATTATTTGAAACATAAAAAGGTCAAAAGTAATAAGTTCTGAATGGCAAAATTTAATAATAATAATAATGTCCCATCCAGGCCTTGTGGTACTTGGCTGTACTCCCAGCGCTCAGGAGGTTGAGGCAAGAAGACCACCAAGAGCCTGGGCTACACAGTGAGTTCAAGGCCAGTGTGAACTACATAGCAAGACCCTGTCTCAAAAAAGTAACAATACCTGGCAAGCATGAGGTTGTGAATTTGATTCCTGGTACTGTAATAATAATGTTCCAATACTGGTTTCATAAATATAAATTATGAAATCGTGGGTAGGTGGCAGGAAAATCACAAGTTCAAGGCTAGTCTAGGCAACTTCATAAGATTCTGTTTCAAAATGAAAAGGAATGGGGATATAGCTCAATGGCAGAGTGCTTCTCCAGCATGTGTAGAGCTGCAGGTTCGATTCGTAAGAAGAAAGTACCCTAATAGCAAGTATATACGCTAATGGAAGACATGAATAAGAGGAGGAAATGAGGAGGCTTATGGGAACTCATGTTTTTCACAAAACCTAAACTGTTCTAAAAATTAGTCTGTTTAAAAGTGAAGGTGACATAAAGACATTCCTAGATAAAGACCGAGAACACTTTTTGCTAACAGATTTGCCTTACAAGAAAGATCAAAGAAGCCTGGCAAGCGCGAGGTCATGAGTTCAATTCCTGGTACCAAAAAAAAAAAAAAAAAGAAAGATCAAAGAGTCCTTCAGGTCAAAAGAAATGACACCAGCTAGGACACCAGACAGTACCAGACAGGCAGGAGGATCACAAACTTGAGTTCAGTGTGGGCAACGTAGCAATTTAGTGAGATCCTGTTTTAAATATGAAACAAAGAAAGGAAGGAAGGAAGAGACTACAGAGATGTAGTTCAGTGAGAAGGCCCTGTGTTCACTCATGAAGAAACAAAACAAACAAAAAGCAAAGAGCTGGTGGTGTAGTGTATGCCTGTAATATCAGCACTCTGGAGGCTGAAGCAGGATTTTTTTTTTTTTTTGGTCTTTTTGAGACAGGGTCTCACTATGCAATTCAGCTGGCCTTGAGCTCACTTTGCAGCCCAGGCTGGTCTTGAACTTGCAATGATATTCCTACCTCAGTCTCCCAAAGCAGGATTTAAAAGATGATATATTTTAGTCTATTCACAATGCTATAACAAAATATCATAGACTAGATGTCTCATAAACAATAGAAAGATGTTTCTCATAGTTCTGGAGGCTGGGCAGTCCAAGGTGTGGCGGCAGGATGTGGTGGCACATGCCTGTAATCCTAGCTTGCAGGAGGCTGGGGCAGGAGAGGATCACCTTTAGTGAGAGGTTAACTTAGACTACATAGTGAGTTCAAGGAAAACCTAAACTACATAGTGAGACTCTGTCTAAAAAAAAATCAAAAATTAAGATTCTGGGGTAGTCAGCATCAGGTCAAGCCTGCTTTTATAGATGGCACATTTTGTTTATTTTTGTTTTTGCTATGTTAGAGGGTAAGGGTGGTTTCTCGAACCTTTTTTTGTAAGAGTAGTGAGGGCTTTGACTTCAGGACATAGTCATATTCTAGAGGCCAACCTCCTTATACTAGTACATTCGTGACTAGATTTCAACACATGAATTTGGAGGAATATAAATATTCAATTTGTAGTAATAAAGAATAATTATAAAATTATATTGACTAACTTATAAATGTGTACTGTGTATATCAGTGCTAATACAAAGGAGTGGAAAGGAATAGAGCTATTGAGGCAAAGATTCTACATTTTATTAGAATTGGGTTAGTACTAATCTGAATTTAAAATATAAAGCCAAGCTTGATGTCATGTGCCTATAATTCTACTTTCGTGAGAGTGTGAGGCAGTAGGATCACTTGAGCCCGAGAATTTGAGGCCAGCCTGGGAAACAGTTATACCTCTATCTCAAAAAATAAAAAAGGCTTACAGGGTTTTTAGCTCAGTGGCATAAGCACCTGCCTGGCAATCAGATCATGAGTTCAATCCTTAGTACCCAAAAAAATAAATAAATAAAAATAAAAAATAAATAAATTAGTTAAATAAAAAGGGGGTCAGGGATATAGTTCAGCAGCACAACACCTGCCTGGCAAACATGAGATCATGAGTTTGATCCCCAGCACCAAAATAGATAAATAAATAAGTAAATAAATAAATTTTAAAAATGAAAAGAAAAGGAAAGGAAAAGAAATACCTAGTATTCCCTTTCCTATATAATGAGGGATACACTACAAGACCCCCAATAGATGCCTGAAATAACAGACAGTATACCATACCCTATAGATACTATGTTTTTTTCTTGTGCATATATACCTATCATAAAGCTTAATTTTTAAATTAGGTGAACAGTAAAATATTAACAATAATAACTAATAATAAAACAATCATAACTATATGCTATAATAAAAGCTGTGTAAATGTGGTCTCAAAATATTTTATTGTACAGTACTCACCTTTATGATGAGATGGTGAGGCACTTACATGCTGGGATGAGGTGAATGACCAAGCACCTATCACACACTGTAACTTGCAATTTGAGGTATGATAGCAACACTAATGTGAGGGGTTTTTTTCTCCTTCACAACTTTATGGATAGAAGATTCAGTCTCACCGTAGATCTTACAACCTCAGCACGTGACTATTTTTCTTTCCCTAGTAATTCTAGAACTTTCACCTTAACTTGAAGGAAGCACTTTATAGCTTCTCCTTGGCATATCCAAACTGCCAGTATTATTGCTTTTCACTTTGGGACAATTATTATTGTTATTATTTCATGCAGTGACTGTGGCCTGACACGCATCATTATTAAGTATAATAAGGGTTACTTGAACACAAGCACTGTGATCTCATGACATCAAATGCTAACAACTGCAAAAAGACAAAACCTCAGATGAGGACACTACTGTATAGCATGTTAGACAAATGTCCAACAGAGAAGATAGTAAAAGAAGATGCGAGACATACAGAGAACAGAAAAATGGCAGGCATTAACTATGAATGTTTAACTATGAATGTTTAACTATGAATGTTTTCATTAACTATAAATGTTTTAAGCATTCTAAAAATCAGAGATACCAACTTGTGCTTTAAAAAAATTCCACAAGATCCAACTACAAACGGCATACCTTGAATTCAGGCAAATAGGTAGAAAGAAAAGTGATAGAAAAGGATACCTTGAACAGACTATATTGATATCAGACAAAACAGAATTTTTGAAAAAAATAGGTCTAGAGACAATGAAGGACATTTTATAATGATAACGGGGCAATTCTTCAGTAAGCTAGTCAATTAAAACCATTACACTCCATACATACTCTGGTTTCTCTTCAGATCAAATATATCTTTCACCTTTTACTAAAAAAAAAAAAAATACACTCTAGCTTGCACCTAACAGCTAAGTCCTCAAATACATGAAGCAAAAAGAGATAGAATTCATAGGAGGAAAAGATGAATCTCCAGTAATACTGCAGTTGGAAAGTTCAATATTCCACTCTTAATAGTGGATGTAGAATAACTAGACAAAATCAGTAAGTATATAGAAAACTTGAATAACACTAAATACCAACTTTTTTTCACTACTAGAGACTGAACCAAGCGATTTACACATGCCAGGCAAGTACTCTACTGCATAGCTACAACCCCAGCCCTTTTTATTTTGTATCTTGAGATAGTCTTCCCAAGACTAAATTGCCCACAGTGTGTGCTCAAATCCTCCTGCCTCAGACTCATAGAACCAACAACTTGGATCCTATTGCTTCTTAAAACTTTATTTTGAAATATCTTGCTAAATTGCCTGGGTTGGTCTTGAACTTACAGTCCTCCTGCCTTAACCTCCCAAGTAGCTGGGATCACAGGAGTGCACCACTATATCCAGTTTAAACCAACTTCGAGATACTCCACTCCAGTAGAGATATATTCTTTTTTAAGCACACATGGAACACTCTCCAGGATAGACCATCTGCTAGGCTAGAAAGCAAGTTTCAGTGAAGTAAAAGAATTGAAATCAAACAAAACATGCTCCCCAAATGCAGTGGAATATATATATATATATATTCTCCTGCCTCAGGCTGCTGAGTAGCTAGGACTATAGGTATCACTGTGCCTGGCTTAATACAAATTCTTAGTACAATAATAAAACCATGATTCATAAAAGAAAAAAAAATTTTTTTGAGACAGGGTCTTGCTATGTAGCCCAGGCTGGCCTCGAACTCTTGGGAGTCCTCCTGACTCAGCCAACCAACTGCTAGCATAAAAGGAAATATTGATAAATTGATTGAACTTAATAAAAATTAAATGCTTTGGGGCTTCAAAACTACTACCAGCAAATAAAAAGATAAGCCACAAATTAGGAGAAAATATCCACAAATCATTTTTCTGATAAAGATCATATTCAGAAAATATAAAGAATTACAAAATTCAATAATATAAATGGGCAAATCCCCAATCTGAACATTACACAATGTATATATATGGATGGAAGCATCATAGATTATATGGTAACTATGTATTTTTTTATGTTTCTGTTACAAATGAATAGAAAAGGCAACTATTTAAATAAATATTTCACCAAAAAAGATATAGGTTAGTAATGAGATCTTCAACGTTATTCATTACTAAAGAAATACAAACTAAAACTCCAGATGATAACACTTCACACTTACTACTAGAATTGATATGATTTTCTACCATAAAGCCATAAAAGCTTTTTTTTTTTCTTTTTTTGATACTGGGGATGGAACTCATGACCTCGTGCTTGCCAGGCAGGCGCTTACGCCACTGAGCTAAATCCCCGGCCCCTATACAGTTTTTTATTTTGTTTTGGTACTGGGGATCAAACTCGCGGCCTCACTCTTGCCAGGCAGGCGCTTACACCACTGAGCTAGATCCCTGGCCCTTAGAATTGATATGATTTTAAAAAGACACAAAAATATCAAGTGTTGAGGATGTGGAGAAATCGGAACCTTCCTACATTACCGATGGAAATGTATTATAGCACAGTCACTTTGGAAAACGAATTTACCATATGCAATTCTGCTTCTCAGGTGTGTAAACACCAAAAAATGAATACATGTGTTTATAACAACCTTAATAGCTGGATGTGGTGGTGCACACCCGTAATCCCAGTACTTGGGAGGCAGAGGTAGAAAGATCGCCATGAGTTTGAGCTGGGCTACATAATGCGTTAAAGCCAGCCTGAACTACACAATGAGACCCCATCTCAAAAGGCAAAACAGGGCCAGGCATGGTGGTGCATGCCTGTAATCCCAGCGCTGGTGAGGGAGAGGCAGGAGGATCACTGTGAGGTAGAGGTCAGCCTGGGCCACATAATGAGACCCTGTCTCAAAACAAAACAAAGCAAAACAGAAAAAAAAAAAAAACTTTATTCATAAAAGCCAAAAGGTAGAAATAATCCAAATCTCCATCATCTGGTAAATGAGTCAATAAAATGTGACATATCCAAACAACCATATACAATTAGCAATAAAAAGAGACTACCAATACTTACTGTAACGTGGCTAAAACTCAAAAGCATTATACTCATTTTTAAAAGGCAGTTATTAAAAGGCAATACATAGTATGATTCTATTTGTATGAAATATCTTGGGAAAGCAAATATGTTAAGACAGAATAGTCAGTGGTTGTCTGGGGCTGTGAATGAGAATGAAGACATTGCAAATGAGCACAAAAGATCTTGTTGGAAAAATGGAAATGCTCTAAAATTGGACTGAGTTGATTATTGCACAACTATATAAATTTATTGAAAATATTTGTGCACTTAATATAAAGACATGCACTCAGGAGGCTGAGGCAGGAAGATTGCCACCAGTTCAAGGCCAGCTTGGGCTACAAAGTGAGTTCAACAAGCCTGAACCATATAGTAAAACTCTGCCTCAAAAAGGGCCAAACAAATATTAAGGCACTGCTGGGGATTTAGCTCAGTGGCTTAAGTGCCTGCCTGGTAAGCACGAGGTTGTGAGTTTGATCCCCGGTACCAAAAAGAAAAATTAAGCCATGCAAATTATACCTCAATAAAGCTATATTTTTAGAAAAAGCCAAACTGTTTCCAGTATCATAAAGCACTCTTACATATTTTTTTCTTTTGTTTCTTCTTACCTTCAAGGAAATGGCTGTTAATTTTACACATTATCTTGACATCATTGTTGATAACCTTTAATGTCTCTGGTAACATCTCCATTTGTGCTATCCAGTGGTGGTGTTCATCAACATCAATTACAGTTATCTCAGACAAAATGGCATCTTGAAGAGAGTAAAAAAAAGTTATTTGTGTGCAGAAAAATACATTGCAATGTAGACTTATAATATTAGATATTATTTAATATAGATATTGGAGAATATAGTTGTCTTGCACTGTTCTGAGGCTTTTTTCTGTGGTGAAATTATGAAGGAAGAGACTTAGACTGAAGAGCTAACCTGTACATGAAAATATGAATCAGGTTAAAAACTATATATCTGTTTGGTTTATTTTCCTAACTGAGAGGAAAATAAGTATCTAAAATACGAGTGTGTGACTTCTTTCAACAAAATGAAATTCCTTTTTCCCTGTATTCTTAATACACTCTTTAATTCCACCGATACCTACTCTACCTTGTACCATTCTAGATGTTGTAGATACAACATTAATTAAAATAAGTTCCCTGACTTCATCCTACTTACATTCTAGTAGAGAGGAGGCAGGCAAAAATAAAAAATGGGGGGAAAAGAAGGAAAAACAAGAAAAGTCAGTTATGTAGTATGTCAGATACTAGTCATGTAGACAAATTTAAGAAGGGTAAAGAGTAATAGAGAGTAACTGGCGGTAGGGAATGAGGAGACCTCATTTCCTAGTAGGAGAGATGGGCCATGGGGAAAATTGCTCCAGGAAAGGGAGCATCAAGCATAGGGGCCCTGGCCAGGAACACGCCGGCGAACTTGACGAAAAGGACACCAGACTGGCACTGAATAAATAAACCTGTACTTGTCTTGTTCTTACTTGAACAAAGGAAACTATTCTCTGAGTAACTTTCTTAGTCTTTCCTTCTTTAGGCTGATTGATCCCTCAAAATTTACTTATAGATTCTTTTCTCTATCATTTTTTATTAACTTTGTAGTTTTCCTCTGAACCACTTACGGTAACTTACTCCATTTTTCCAACCAGGCCAGAATGTGGACAAGAATCTTTTCTCTAAAATCAGCATCCTTAGCATAAGCGGCCACTTTCTCCAAAATAAGATTTCTTTGTGTTTTCTTATGTTCTGCATAAGAGGTCTTTCTTCCAAATGAGTTAGTATCAGTACCAGTATAGCGAGTTATTATTCGTTGCACATTGTTCATTATGTCATTCAGCTGTATATTAATGTCCTATTAGAATAAGAAACAGCAACATGTTAATAAATTCTTAGTTTGAAAATAAGCTTTGGTCACCTTTTTTCCCAAAATGTCAATGGAAGTTAATATGAAGCTGTCTAATCAAAGTCTTGGTAATTTTGGCTTTTCAGTGGTCTCAGATTTTCCCTCTTTAAAAAAAATACTCTTCACTATGCCATAATTTTAAAAGAACTGGCAATATAGTTAAGTAGTAAATTGCTTGCCTAGCATGCTCAAAGCCCTGAGTTTAATCCCCAGCACCGCAAAAATGAAAAACATTTTTTCTGTTTTCATCATCCTAGCAATGTTATGTTACAATGGAAAGTGCACTGGATTTGAAGCTGTACTTGTATTATAAGTTTAACTCTTTGATTAAAATGACTTTTAGTTCTTAGTGTTTCAAAATCTCCTCTGCCTCATTTTAGCTGCTAAAAGAAAGAAGAGAAAAAGAAAAAAATACAAATAGCTTCTTTTTGCATTTTTTTACTTGGCCCTCAGTCCTAAAAGAAAAGTAGTTACCAGAATATTCCTCAAACTTTTTAAAATTTTTTCTGCTGAGACAGAGTCACACTATCTATCCAGGCCGTCCTTGAATTTGCTATATAGTGCAGGCTGACCTTGAAGTCCTGATCCTCCAGCCTCAGCTTCCCAAATTATGGGATTATAAGGATGTGCCACCACTCTCAGCTTTCAAACATGGCTTTTATTTCATTACCTTCTTTGTTCAGCAATCTATCAGCAGATTTCTTCCATTTATCATTTTATCCCATTAGTTCTTTATGGGGATAACTACTGCCTCATGTACAGCATTTAGAAATTTGTGGAACCACTTTTGATTGTCACAGTGATTAGAAGAATGTACTACTGGCATTTAGTAAAAGGTACTAAAGGAAGCTAGCCCATCCAAAGAGTTTAACATGGAGAGATCTCCAGTGATTTAGCTCAGGGCACAAGTGCCTGCCTGGCAAGCACAAGGTCCTGAGTTCAATACCCGGTACCAAAAACCTCCCCCAAAAAACAAACAAACTAAAAAAAAAAAAATGGAGCGATCACGTTGAGATTATTTGAGTGTACTCTAATGTAATGTCCTTAAAGAAGTGGAAGATTCCATACAGACACAAATAGAAGGCAATGTGAAGATGCAGCAAAGATTTTAAATGCTGGCTTTGAAAACTGGAGTGTTGTAGCCATAAGCCAAGGAATGTGACAGCCACCAGAAGCTGGAAGAAGCAGAGGCTAAATTCTATCTGAGAGCTTTCAGAGGAACAACAGCCTATTTATATACATTATGCTTTTGACTTGGTGATGGGTTTCAGACTTTTGACTTCCAAAACTGGGAGAATACATTTCTGTGTCTTATACCACTAATTTGAAGATACCTGTTACAGTAGACAGACAGACACACAGACAATAAATTTCATAGTTCTACCTGCATTTGACTCATTCTCCATCCAGCTGGCCCCTTACTATAGTGTCACATTCTTTTTTCTACAATGGGGATACATTTTGATATACCCATCATACAGTTGAAAGTATTGTAATTTAAAAATGCGCATTTAGGATGTGATGACACACAGTGTAATCCCAGCACCCTGGGAGGCTGAGGCAGGAAGATTGCAAGTTTAGGACAGCTTGGACAATTTAATGAGAGCCTATCTTAAAAAACTAAAAAAGTGGTCCAGTCATTGTGAAGAACCTGAGTTCAATTTCCAGTGCTGAACATATCTATATACATATGTATATACATGCATACATGCAATTAATATGCCTACCTTACCTGTCATCATAGCTTAACAATAAATTACAGCTTCTCATGATCATATGGCTCATTTGGGAGCTACAGCTGTCATTGCCCAGTGCCAGGACAGAGGGTTGTACTCTATGTCACTAGCCCGGAAAAAGATCAAATTTCAGAATTAATCAAGTATGGGTTTTACTGAATGCACATAACTTTTATATCAACATAAAATGAAAACATAAAATGAAAATATTGAAAGACAAACCATGGTCAGAAACTGTCTACATAATTCTGTACCTTGATTTTTCCCCCTCAGCATTGTTTTTGGTTCATCCATGTTGAAGCGTATAGCTATAATTTATTCATTTTCGCTGGTGTGTGCTTTGTATTTTATTGTACAAATAGACTACAGTATAGTAAATCATACGGTTTATTCTCTGCTCCTGTAGCAGAAAATGCCCCCAGCCAGTCTCTTAGTTGCCCAGGTAACAGTTCCTGTTACTTCAGTTTCCTGTAGTCCTTGTGATGTGTAGGGGCTCACTATGCTGCATATGGTAAGAACCAATCAATGACAACCAAGTACTCTGCCTCTGTACTTCCCCTTTGAAACCAACCCCTGAGCCCTTGAGGCCTGACATTTTGAGGGACAATTGATGCCCTGTTAGTACCCATCCAACACCTCCAAATTTTGGGTGTTGTTTCCATGTTTCTACTTGTTTTTGCACTCCTACATTGCTTTTTGTCCTTAAAATGGATTAACCTTGGGAGCTGGGCATTTAGCTCAGTGGCATAAGCACCTGCCTTGCAAGTGTGCAGCGTGAGTTCGATTCCTGGTGCTGATTAAAAAAATGGATTAACCTGGAAGTGGTGACACACCCCTGTAATCCCAGCAATCAGGAAGCCAAGGTTGGAAAATCTCTTGAGTTCAAGGCCAACTTGGACTACATAGTGAGTCCCTGTCTCAAAAAAAAAAAAAAGACAAAAAAGGGGATGAGGAGGGAAAGATGATGAGAAAAGAATAGAGATCTGTTATATACATGTACCACTCCCTACAAGGTTGGGATCATTACATTATGCAAACATGGACTAATAAAAAATAAAAACTAGGGCAACCATTCGGGACCCCTCCTGTCACAGAAGCTATTCCCATTCCCCATTCCTAGTGCCCATTCCTTTTCTCCAATTTTCCTACTCTTAAAAAAATAAACAAATAGTGGCCCTGAAGCAAGGCCAGCAGATCGCTGTAGCTGCTGGTTTCAAAAAGGAGCCTAAAGAGAATTCTTTCTGTGGTCTGTTGGCCATTTCAGAACTTTGGAAATGGAATGGTCAATTCATCAGAAAGAAATAGCAGGTGAGTATGGCGGACTTTGGGGGCCCTGCGGTGGGGAGACCCTGGCGCCTCGGGACCTGCATCGTGCGGTTGACTCGGGGTGCCGGGAGAACAAGGAACTCCCCACCTCTCCGGGGGCAGCTGAGAGTGTGGCCGGCTTTGGCAGCCGGAAGGAGAGAGACCCTGGCGCATCAGGACCTGCACCGTGCAGTTGACTTGGGGTGCCGGGAGAACAAGGAACTCTTCCTGTGATCCTGCCTGCGTGTGGGCTGAGAATCAGACATCTCATGTGGTCCTGTCCCCCATCCCGTGTGTTCCCTCCCCGCCCCCTGCCTAGCAAGTGGGAGCCAGTGAACTACACATCTTGTGAAAAGACTGGCTATGTTATTTAGTATGAGCTCTCCATATGCAAAGATAAGGGCAACCATTTGGAAGAAAACAAGAGACAATATGACAGATAGTGAAGATCTCTGGTTGTCTAGCTTTGAAATTTATGCTTTCTTATGTCCCATTCTGTTCAGTTTTGTTGTGTTTAATTTTACTCCCTTTTAAAATAAAATTTAAAAAATTAAAAATAAATAAATAAA
>PVJX010037288.1:0-17047 GCA_004027295.1 Dolichotis patagonum
CTGGGCAGAGTGCACAGGCGCGTACATGCAGTCCCTCCCTCTCTGTCTCTCTCCCTTTCTCCATCTCTTCCTCTCTCCCTCCCCCTTCTCTCCAAGAAAGAGCCTGAGTCCCTTTACTTCTGTGCTGTGTCATTTGGAGTCATGGTCTCATGTGCCAGTCTGGTTAGTGTAAATTAAGATGAACTATAAGACACGTGCACAATTTCCAGGATTTATGGAAACAATAAGAAGGGAATATAAAATGTCTCCATAATGCATCTTATCAGTAATTTTTATACTGATTATACACTCCTATAAGGATGGGAAAATCTTTTCTCTGTCCCTCTTGGATTCGGTGCCTGAGACCTACAAACTCGGTGGACAAAGAAAGAACTCTCACTGATGTTAGTTTTTATATGTGCAAGGGCTACGCAGGATGGAAGGGAAGATTTAAAAACTAGTTAGATGTGGGGACTTAGACCCCCCTTTAAGGTAGAGAGCTGAGTTAGAAGGAAGAGCTGGACCCTGGGCCGGGGGAGTGGGTACCCCCAGGCAGAAAAGGGTTCTTGGTGAGGTTCACTCACACAGATCCGTCCAGTCCTGGCTCGGTGATGAGGGTCTCTGTCTCTTCCCTAGTTCAGGAGAGGGGGATTGATGTCCTGTCTGCAGCTTCTCTCAGCTCCGAATAAGCAATATGCCAATGTGCCAAAGCGCCACTAGCAGGTGCCATCTCCTATTTTGAAATGACATTTTAGGTGCATCAGGTTAAAGAAGATGCATCATAAAAACTGACTGCACTGTTTGTGTTTATCTTCTAACAGGACTAATAGCAAACCCTGCATTATCCACGTGGCCCCCATCTGATTTCCCTTGAACAGAGCCTGTGCAGGAGAAAGCAGTCACTTCCTGACAAGTTATCCTGCTGGGCCCAGGACGGAGAGGTGCTGCTCGAGGTGCCGAGTGTGGTAGGAGGCCCCTTGAGATGGAAGGGCTGTGGAGATAGGCCTGCAGAGGGTGGGCGGGCGAGTGGCGGCAGGAGCCGGCGTGGCCGGGGCCTTGCCACGAGTGGGGACACCTGTGTCCTTCACCTGTCCTCCGCGGAGCTCCGAATTACATAGCCCAGAAATAAAGTGATTCTGTCTCTTGCTTGGGGTGGGGGGAGAGATCGCACTCACGAGGCCCTGGTGAGTGAAGGCTCAGAGGCCTCCGGGAGCATCAGGCCAGGCCTGTCTGCGTCTCCCTGGGGTGCAGCCTTGTGACCTCGTGGCTGTGCAGCGCCCCCGACAGCCAGCGCTGCATCGGGGACCTTGCAAACCCCCACTCAGCCCAGGGAACCTTGCAGTAAGCGCCACGTAAACACCCTTCCTGGGCTCTGCCATGCCCGTTCTGGCTGTTTACTCCCGAATCCTCCCTCCACCTTCACCATCGTTTTGTTTTTCAAAGTAAATTCCACACAGCCATTTGCGCTTCTCCAATGTTTTATTATACATAATCAAAATGTAATTTAAAAATACAGTGTTTAAGTTTTAAAAATCCTCCCCTCGCTGTGAGCAGACGTTTCCAGCGCCCTTGGTACCGTCAGAAGCAGTTCTGGATCCCCCTTTTCCCGAGTGTATTATTCGTGTTTTCAGCTGCCTGGGTGTCCTGAATTATTCAAGAATGTTAACTTTCTGGGCATCGACTTTGAGGAAGAGCCAGGAGTCGCATGGTGTCAAGACCCCCTGACTCAGGGGGTGAGGACTCCCCGTCACGTTTATGAGCCTGCCTTCCTGCCGGCTGTGGAGGCAGTGTTCGCTCTACTTTTGGTCACCCCAGATAGCAAGGAGGCTCGGGGGAGAAGAGCTTCCAGCACAGCGCCGGGAAGTGGGGAGGCTGACGGGCTAAGTGCACATGGGGCCCAGGCCGTTTGGAAGGGGGAGAGCGGCAGTAGGCCTGTTACTGTAATAATTTAAATATTAACATATTGGATCACACCTCCTAGTAAAGGAACCAAGAGGTGCTGCCACTTTGGCAGAAGGAGTATTTGGAGGAAAGGCACCAGAGAATTAATAGTTATATAAAGATTTCTCTTTCCATCCCTCTTTTTGTACAAAAGCAAGGCATAAATGTTGTTAGTCCGAGTCACGGTTTATGTCGGTGGCCCCCAGGCCTCATGTATTTGCACTGTACGTTTGTGACTGGTTCATCGTCTAGTGCTTGGATTGGTGGTGTCAGGGCTACACCCTCCCAGGTGGTGGAGCCAGGATGTGATATAATGGCAGGAAGAAGGTGTGTCGCTCTCTTGCCGGTTTCTGCCTTGCTGTTTGCAGCCACCATGGCCCCGCCATGCCACCCTGCCTTGGAACCAACTGAGTATGGACTGAAACCTCCAAAAACTGTAAGAAATAAACCTTTCCTTTCCCAACTCTGGTCTTCAGGTATTTTGTCTCAGCAACGAGTGAAAAGTAACTAAGACAGTCCGTATTTTTGTATTACTCTTTGTGTGAGCACCTGAGTCCAACCAGGTCTTTGAGTTCACTTGTTTCCTGTGAATCCTGTGCCTGTAACATAATAATAAACCTGTGTCCTTCTCTGCCGTTCATCTGTGTGGTGCATGCGTACAATCCCAGGAATCTGGGAAGCTGAGGCAGGAGGGTCACAAGTCTGAGCCCAGCCTGGGCTACTTAACTTAGGGTGACCCTAACCAAAAAAAAAAAAAAAGAATAAAAAAGCACGGGAGAAAAAACCCCACCACCAACAATAAAACAAAACAAAAAGCATAGGAGATAGAGCATATGTGAAGACTCTGAGTTCAACCTCCAGGGCAAAAAAGAAAAAAAGAAAACAGTCTGTCTTTTATTGGTTGAGTTTCCAGGCCCAGTTAGTGAATCTGAAAGGACAGGGGAAGGTGTCTCTTGCCACGTGACGTAAACTTCATGGACGATGCTTGTGCGGCCTTTACAACGTGTGCGGCTGTGAGCCCGAGCTCCTGCTGTGAGTGGACCTGCTCCCCCAGGGCCCCCTGCACCCCAGGAGGCGGGGCTCTTCTGACATCCGTTCCCCCACCTCCAGCCAGTTTGCCCTTTGAGATCTTGGGGGAGCAGAACCGTGCAGTGTGTCCTCTCTGCTGAGGTGTCTTGAGGTCCGCTCGTTCCTCACCGAAACAAGGGCGAGCGGTTCCATCTCTGCCGGACGGAGGATGCGCTGCGGAGCCTGCCTGCAGTGGACCGCTGCCTGCCCCTCAGCCGATGAGAAGACGCTGCTTTCTCACACTGAAGGCGACAGCAAGAAGTACGTGCGGCCTCATTTAATCTCGCTTCGGCTAATCCGGGAGTGCAACACCCAAACCCGGGGCCTCTGCCGCCCACTCTGATACACCAGGAAGCTTCTGTGGTCTGTGTGAACTCATTTTTCTACATTCTACTGCACTGGAGGACACCTAACATACACATTTATCCTCCTATCCACCTTGGAGTGTGCATTTCTATGGTATTAAGTGCAGCTAGACTGACGGGAAACCGCTGCCACCATCCACGGCTGGGCCTCTGCGTCTACCCAGACGGAAGCACTGGACCCCAGCTCCCTGTTCTCTCCCCGTCACTGTTCTGCCAGCTGAGACTGATCAAGTTAACTTCCCCTGGAAGTGGCAGCCTTCTGCACAGTCCGGGGCGGTCACATCAGACACTGGTCCAGTGAGACTCTAGGGGTGAGAAAGGTTCCTCGGGCTCCCCAAACTTCCTTCTCTCCTGTTTGTGTGGATTTACCCTTGCTGGGGGTGGTTTGCTTCAGAGCACGGCTGCGCACTGTGCTGAGAAGAACTTTACCAAACCTACCCTGGCCCCATAGTCTAGGATGCGTGATACCCTTTGCCCGAATCCACCCAAACTATGCAGACTGTGTCCCGTAATCCAGGCTCAACGCTCATCTCCCAGTGCGGCTGCTTCTCCCTCCGGGCCCTCGGTCACTTCACTTCCACATGGAGGTGGGCAGCAGGTGTGCGCGTCGCTGAGCTGAGGAACTGGTGAGGAAGTCAGCGCAGTCCTGCCCGTGAGCCTTGGCCATCACCCGGAGGAGGGTGAGGCGGCACCCAGAACGCCTTGAGGCCTGACAGCTTTCCTCAGCAAAGACATCCGGCAGGGGTGACGTCAGGCCGGCTCAGGAGCAGTCGCGTGGCACCCTGGTCCTCCCGGAGCCGACTCTGGAGTTCCCCCACAAGGGGCCGCCCCCAGTCCTTGAGAGCTGCCTGGGGGTCAGAGCCAGGCGCAGCGCGACGCCCGCCCTGCTGCGTGAGGCAGCCTCCTGGGCTCGGGATGCTCTTCTCCACCTCTGGCTGGTGCCCGTGAACTGCTGGTGAATGCACTTCCTGGCCTGCTAGGTGCTCATTTGCTGAAGGCCTGGTTCTTCTCATCTCTGCTTCCCGCGGGGAAAACACTGTTTCCTGTGTCAGTGCAGCTCTGGAGCTGGAGGTGAGTGAACGGGAGGGCGTGGCGAGTTATGCAGAGGCTGACAATGAGCCTTCCTAAAACCCGTTAGGTCATTTCCGCCTGTTCGCTTGCTGTCCTTCTGTTCCTTCAGTCAGCTGCGGTCTGCAGATACTGAGTGGAGGATTCCCCAAGAGAGCAGCTCCTGAGCTGGGAATTGCTCACCGTGTGATGAAATCGCACGCTGTCTGGCTCCATCCCACTGGCACAGAAATCATCCCTGTGTACCCCTGGGACACTCCCCCACCTGTTGGTCACTTAGCCTGTTATAGACCACAGCCATGTTACCTTACTACCCTCTCTGAGTAGCCCTTGTTTCCTTAGTGATGGCCCCCAAGCAGGTGAGTAGGGCTCTGGCAAGCTTCGTCACAATTATTCTATTTTATGACTATGTTATTAATCTCTCACTGTGCCTAATCTCCAAGCTACGCCCCATCACTAAGGTATATATGCACAAGAAAAATCACGGTACCTGTGGGGTTCGCCCTCACCATGACTGCAGGCACCCCCAGAAGATAGCAGAGCACATTTCTGCACGTGGGGGTGCTGTTTCAGTTTTTTCTTTTTAACTCCAGGAGTTTTATTAAAAATAGCAGAATGCAGTGGGTTTCTAAGTTTGCATTTTGTAAAATGTATCAAGTCTTTATTAAACTTCAACACTTCCCTCGCACACATAATGCTGTTTTTAAAAAACTTGTAAATTGGCTCCTAGGAAGTTGGTAAATGGTTTTTCTTTGTCTTTTGTGTGGTTATATAGAGCAGCCAAGCTTCATTCCATGAGCTGTAAATTCCAGCACTACACATTCACAAGTGCTCATCACTGGGCCTCCCTCTCATCCCCGCCAGCCCCTAACCCCCTTCCTTCTGGGAATGGGGGCCACAAGCTGTGCTCAGCTTTGTCAGCGCTGTGTTTGACCCTCCACTCTCTCCAGGCCTGTCCTGAGTTTGGTGACAGTGACAGCACAGAGGCAGAGGACCAAAGAATCCAGGATGGAAGGAGAAGCTATTGTTGGGACTTAAGATTGCATGCAGGAACCAATGAGCCCCAAACAGCGAGGTCTCCAGTCAGTATGCCACCCTGAGCTGAGGGTGTTTGCCGGAGGACACGGGCCGCAGCCGGGAGGAGCAGTGTCCTCCATTCTGAGCTGCAGGTGCTGGCCTCGGCGGGCCCTGCCTGTCGTCTGCTGCAGAGGAGGCCTCCAACCCTCTGAGGATGAGTGTGATGGCAGGGTGGCGTTTGTCCCCCATAAACTTTGGGGTGAGATGTGGGCACCAGTGTAGTGGTTCTGGAGGAGTCACTGTCTTTCTGCAGGGCCTGGGCTGGTCCCATGGGGAACATGACCCTCTCAGAACAGCAGGCTGTGGTCACGAGGGCCAGCTCTATGGTCCACTCCTTCCTTCACCCTCACCATATCTTTCCACTTCCCCTTGCGATGGACTCTGCAGAAGCCACGGGGATGCTGGCACCTGCTCTTGGATTGGCAGAGCCAGGAGGCAGGTTACACCTCTTTCCTGTAAATTACCCAGGCTTGGGTTAGCGACAGAACTGACCAAGACAGGAGCACAGTAGACACGATCAGCCAACATGGCTATGAGTGCAGCACACGCCGCTCATTCTCGGGGCGATTTCTTTGCGGGAGCCTCCCATGTGGACGCTCAGGAAGGAGCTGTCCCTGTGCTGTGGCACCACGTGTGGTGGGGACCTGGGAGGTGCATGTAGGTCTCAGTAATGACACGTTTCCACGTCTGCCCACGAACAGGCAAGCAGTGCTTGAAAGCCCCTCCAGTGCCAGATTTGGAAAATTATTTTTCTTCAAAATTTCAAACCAAAGAGGCCTTTGCAGAGGACACTGCAAGCTCCCAAGGACCAAGTAGGAATGTTGGGCATCTGGGGGTCTTTTTCCCACTCTGGCTGTGTCCTTGGCCACTGTGGCCATTCCCCAGGATGCACCTGCTGGAGTTTCGTCCTTCCAGTAAGACTTTTCGCCCCTCTGTGTGCCTTTCCTCGTGGGTGAATGCCGGGAAGCAGAGGCTGAGAAACTGAGGCAGCGTGAAGAGCACAGCCCGAGGGACCTCAGGGCTGAGGCAGAGTCCTAGGCTGCCCCTCCCATGCCCACTGCCTGCCTCCGTGGATGAAGCTCTCCTGGGGCCTATGACGAGCTGGGGTGCGCAGCAGTCACCTCACCTCCCCGGCCTCTGGGAGGAAAGAGGAAAGTCCCCTGCAGGGATCAGCACTGGGCTGTGGGCCTCTCTCCGAAGATTTCTGGTTTCCTCTCTGGTTTGCTACTGAGCCAAACCTTATTTTCTCTTCAAGTGAAGCCTGGAGACACCTGCAGTTCAGGGGTCTGCTACTGAAGGGTGCTTTTTAGGGGAAGGAACTAGAAATCTTGCTTTTGTGAAAAACCATACTGTCATGGGTGCTGCTGCTTGGACACTGGTCTGGGGAGGATGACCTGCCTCCCCTGCTGCCCTGTGGCATGGCCCCAGCCTGCTCCTGGAAAGAGGACACATTACCCCACCAGGCTGGCCTCCCTCTCTCCTCTGCAACAGGAAGCAAACTGAGTGTGGTGCGGGCAGTGTGGGCAGCTGCTCCACAGACTGTCCAGGAAGGCTGGGCCGGCGGGGCGCACTCACTAAACCACTGCCCTCAGTGTCCATCTGGGGGTTCTCATCCTTAACAGCCCCAGAGACTGAGCCACTGCAGCTGGCCGTGGCTGGGTCGCTGGTGTTGGAACGGGGCACACTGTCCAGTTGGAATGGCCTCTGTCTCACTGTTCACTGGGCTGCAAACTCTAGGGTCTGGAGACACTTCACAGAGCTCACTCAGGGCAAGGGAGTCCCCATGGCACAGACGGCTGACTCGCCCTTCCTGCCTGTAGGCATTGGCTGGCATTGGTCCTCTGCGGCCTTGGGACTTGTGCCCTCTCAGACCCTGTATCTCCTCTGCTGGGGAGTTTCCCCGGAGTCCAAGGCATCCTTGTCCCCAGCAGCTATGCTCCTCACGGGCTGCTCCTCAGGATGCATGATTGGTGTGTCCTCACACCTGTTGTAGACTGATGGTCATGACAGACAAGAGGCTGACAGGAGGGTGGTTGATGAGGGGGGGAGCATGGGGTGGTGTCCAAGAGCAGCTGCTGTTGGCACAGATAGCTGTGCAGTCTGGGGTCCGGGGCAAAGACCATGCTATGGCTGTGTCTAGACGCCCCCCAAAGCCTCATGTGGCCACAGGCCAGGTCTTTTTCAGAGTTTGCTGGATCTGGGGTGGGTGATTGATTCAGGGTGCAAAGCTGGTTTCAGGGCGTGTGATTACCACATTGATCTACTGGTTGGCACCACCCTCATCCCAGTGGCCTAGATAGAGTAGAAAGGGGAAAAGGTGGGGTCACCGTTCCTCTCATCGCTTTTCCTACCTCGTGGCTACATCCATGTCCCTCTGCCATCCCACCCTGCCTTGCAGCCAGCCGACTGTGGACTGAAACCTCTACACACTGTGAGCCAAATAAAGCCTTGCCCCTTTGGCTCTGGGTGTCGGGCATTTTGTCTCAGCAATGAGAAGACCAACTAGGGCACACTGTGGTTCTGTTCTTCCCCCAGTTAGAGCAGCACGAGGACCCGGACAAGCTCGTTTTGGCGCACACATCGCACAAGAATCCATTTAAAATTATTTTGTTTGCTCAGAGCTGAGAATTGTTTTTACTTTTCTGATATCTTGCTTCTTTACTGTGACTGATTAAAAAAAAATCAGTATTCCACTCCAGAATCATTTTCAGCGGTTACACTAAAATGATCCAAACTGAATTCAAGACGGTTTTAATCAGGGCAAGTTTTGCAATCAGCAAACGTGGTCTCCTCAGTGACTGTGCCGTTTCCCTATTGTAAACTGTGGCATGTCTTAGTCCATGGGCAGGCATGTGGCTGGGACTCGTTGGCAGGTGGAGTTCGCTGTGTCTCCACCACTGGGCCCCGTGGTTAATGTGGGGCGTGAGGCGGACCGGAAGAACAGAGACCAAAGCTGCTCGGAGTTCCCTGTTGAAAGTTCTCATCGATGACGTGGATAGAATTTTACCAAGGAGGGAGCCGGGATTCTAGTTTGAGGCTTCCTTCGGAATTCAAGAACCACAGCAGATGCTTGTCCTGCAGATTTCGTGTGCTGGCCCTGAAGGATTGGGGCCCTGAACATACGTGAGCCAGAACATAGGGTACTCAGGCCTTCCGCAGTCCTCTGAGGGGGAGTCACCCAGGAGAGGAGCGAACGCCTGGGTCACAGACTGTCGGATACAGTCAGGGCACAGGGCTCCTCCAGTCCACTCCAGCTCCTCTAACAGAGGCCCCTAGCTGGAGCCTACACAAAACACAAACTTCCTATCCTTTGAGGGCCAGAGGCCAGGGTCAGATTTTGTGCCTGGTGAGAGCCACTTCCTGGTTCATTACCGGCCCTTTCTCATCCCGCCCTCTCCCCTTCCCCAAAACCGTGGCTGGGCTCTTGGCCTGCTCAGATGGAGACTGAGGGGAGTGCAGTTGTTACACATTGTGTCAACTGGAGGAGCCCTGCTGTTAGGGTAAACTGAGGCACAATTGAGACCACTAGGCAGGCAGAGTTTAAGTAATGTGTGAGGGTTTATTACAGACCCAGTGCGAAGACCAATGGCCTTGGGCAAGGGGCGAGAATGTTTTATAGGGGAGTGTAGGTGGGGGAGGTGGGCATTGTTGAGAGGGGTGCAAAACTCTGGGTCTCTGAGTAGGGGCTCTGGGCTGGCTGGTAGACAGCGTGGTGCGGGGTACAGGGGTGCTGGCACACAGCACGTCTCTTGTGGTTTTAGGTGGAACCAGCTCTTTGCAGGCTGTGCTGTGTGGGTGGCTGCTGGCCTCCTGTGAAGCCCTGTGCACTTGCAGGTGTAACAGATCTGCTGGGGAGTTTTTCTCTTCTGGTCGGGCGAGGGTCTGCTCCGAAGACCTGCCACTCACTTTGTAAACACCCTGAGCCCGAGCAAGAGGACAGCAGGGAGATGGTGTGAGTGCTACAGCCTGCGTACAATAGAAGCACTTTTCACTCCTTTTGACTCTCGTTGCTTCGCTGTCTTCCACCCTCATGAACGGTTGCCCTCTGCCATGCCACCCTGCCTCAAAGCCGGCTGATTATAGACTGAAACCTCCACGGACTGTGCGCTAAATAAACCTTTCCACGTTAACTTTGGGTGTCAGGTATTTTGTGTCAGCAATGGGACTGATGACTTTAATCAGGACACACTGAGACAACGAGTTTGCAATGACACAGTACCCTTTCAGAAACAGCGGCCCCTCGAGCCACTACCAGCCTCACCAATGAGTGGCTTGGGGTACCACCGGCTTTTAGGGTTAATGTTCTACTGAAGTCTGGAGTTACAACCTGAAGGGCTCTCTGGTGTCCTCTGTGGCTGTAAACAAAGACCTGCGGTCCCAGAGGGCTCATGTACACGTGCAAGCATCAGTCTGAGCTCAGGTACGTGTGTCTGTGGACAGGATTTTAGTCAGTGCCTTATATAATTAGCGCTATCAAAGCCCCCCCCAGAGCTAGAAGGGAGTGGAGTGAAGGAAGGAGGGGAGGTAAAGATGGCAATCTCAATCCAAATGAAGAAGCAAGTTGTGGAGAATTATGAGAGTGGCACTCGTGTGACCCATCCTGCTAGCATGTATAGCATGCTGGAATCACCGTCTCCGCAGTCTTAGACAGGGGCGATTTGCATCAGGACACCAGTGCAGAGGAGCCCGGGCCTTCATGGGAAGCCGCGGCTGATGACACTGTCGCTGCAGCAGAAGCACGGGCTTGCAGGTGGACAGTGCTGATGTGGAGGAGCTGGCGGAGGATGCGCAGAGGAGCTGTGTACAGGGGAGCCTCGCTTACTTCCGCTGAGCGGCAGCCTGGCAGCTGAGGAGCTTTCTGAAGAGGAGGGGTGTGGACCATCAGTGCAGCAAAGGTCTTCCTCTGAAATAAAGGGGGTCCCGAGAAAATGGACAGAGCTGCAAGCTTTTGTAGAGAAGGGCCACCCAGAAGGAGAGCAAGCCAATCACTGCATTCACTTGCTTAATGACAGTGTCAGGTCACACTACAGAGCAGTGTTAAACAAGACAAAACATGCAAAGAAGAAACGGACAGCCTTAGACCTGCTGTTAGCTCGGAAGACTGAGTCCTAGTGGGCCACCGACTGTGCTGAGGAGAGAGACGACCCAGGGAGCCCGATTCCGGAGGTTCTAGGGGGGCTCCCCTGCCCAGCAACAGCCACCTCCATCTCATCCTCCCTTCCTGTCTGCTTGAATGGTGATTCTGGCACGGAATTGTTGTTTCTGGGAAACGAGGCATATTTTATAACTTTTTAGTGAATGCACTAGGAAAGTTGTTGGTGTTTCTGGTAAATTATGCACATCATACCACCCTTTCTTATTATGAAAAGGTTAGCTAAGGGGTGCTTTGGGAGGTCTGCAGTGCACTGTGGGTATTCCCATTATTTCTTATGGAAAACACAGTCCTGACTTACAACCAACTTGAGTTACAACCAGCCCCTGTGAACGTGTGGCGTTCAGAAGCCGAGGGTCTGGGGCGACACCATCCACACTCATGTGAGGATGTCCCTAGCGCTGAAGGCTGGCTCTGCCGCAGGCCGGCCCTGCCTGGCCTGCTCAGAGCTCGCCACTGGCCGCTGCCTGCAGAAGCACATGGCGCAGCGCAGTCACAGATGACAGGCGATGCGCAGCCAGAATCAGAAACGCTTTGCACATGATTAGATGTGTGCAGAGCCTCCTCTGAGGTCCACGGGGAAGCCACTGCTCACTGCATTCCTGTCACAGACCCCAGGGGCCTCCCTGTGGCCGTCCTGAGGTCTCTGAGGAGGAGGCCCGCCCCGTTGGGGGGAAGGCTCCCCGGCACAGGGTGCTCGCTGGCACGGGGACCCCAGAGACCCAGAATCTGGGCCGGTCCCCTTCATGATAGCCTCTGACCACAGGGCAGCGACCGTGGCTGGGATTTCCGCTCCCACTATTCTTCAGCCAGGGTGCAACTTGGGGTCCTTCTCGGTCTCACTGCTGGGCCACGAGAAACGGGGTGATGCTTGAGCTCGGCCATCGAAGTGACTGCCTCTGCACGTGGCTCAGGGGAGGCTGAAGTGCTGGCCTGCCACCACGTGTCACCTCCCTCACCCCAAGTGCCTGGGACAGGTGCCTCCTGCGTCTCCTGGTGACAGGGCCACTGCCACCTTCGGATCTGGTCAAGAACAGGGCGTGACTCTGAGTCCTGGCCAGTGCTGGGACGGCAGAGGCTTTGCCGTAAGGGGATGGCGGTGCCCCGACGGCAGAACTGGCCTCAGAGGCAGGAACCGCCCTGCTCTTAGGCCAGCACACAGATCGCCCTGCCCAGCCCTGTCCGGGACCCCGTGGGACTCCAAGTGACCGCTGGTGAGCTCCCAGGTCCGTGCTCACAGCCTGTTCCAGAGCCCCCTCACCAGCAGGCTTCACCCCCACACTTTGTGTCCCCCTTTGCCCAGGCTGTGTGCAGGCGGTGTCTCTGGAGACGGCAGCACCCTGACTTTGGTCAGGCACAGGTGATGGCGCCCAGACCCTTTCTGCCTTTCCAACCTGGGTGGAAACTAAGCCCGGGGGCGGGGCTCCAGGAGGCCAGGTGAGGGGGTGGAGGCCGGGGAGCAGTGTGGCTGGCAAAGCGGGTCCTCACCTGTGAGTCCATGGGGTGACGCAGCAGCGAGCACCCCATTCCCGCGGTGGCACCTAGACTTCCCAGCCCTCAAGACTGAGACTAATTTTCCTCTCTCACGAGTTACCCAGAATGTGGCATCTCCAAAAGCACCGGAAACGGGTGAGCATGGCTCCAGTCTGGGCAAATCTGTGGGGGAACAGTGCCTTGGGCTGACTGGCTCACGGGGAAGAGACGGGGTCACACTGAGGTGTGGCCAGGATTCACGGTTGTTCCTGCCTCCTGTGCCTGGCCTTCTGCCCCTCACATCTGTGGCATTTGTCTCTCCCGCTTTGCTTTGACAAATAGAATGTGACACCTGTGGGGCCGCTGGCATCGCCCTCTGTCCCATGTCCTCTCACCTGCAGGGTGAAGGGGCCACCCCCAGGAGGTGCCCCAGGGGAGGACCGGACCATGGGGAGCAGTGACACCCGGAACTGCCCAGCGATGAGCTGGTGGCCCACCCTGGGGCACGGGCAGGGCTGTCCAGGCAGCCCTCCTAGTGTGGAGTGACTGCCGGCCACCTCTCCGCAGTGACAGTGTGCGGTGACAGAACTGTGAGGGATGGGACACCTCGAGGACGGGGCGCTGGCAGCAGGACTCAGGCTCCGGCTTGCTGTGCTTTGTCTGTGTGTCCACGTGGATTCCGGTGGGGACCCGCCAGATTCACTGCGCCCTCCATCAGGGAGGCTGTGACCACGACTCTGGGACGGCTGGCGTGGAGTCTTTCTAGGACAAGGGGCAGGAAAGTGAAAGCCATGCTTCCTCATCTTACCAGAGTGGCTTCCTGCAGGGATCTGCACGGGGAGCCTTGGAAGCAAACCATCTCCGCCAGGCTCAGTGGTGCTGTTTTCCAGCTAAGCTGTGGAACCTTTCTGAGGAAGAAGCCCCGGCGGTGTGCAGTGGCCATCACTTCGGTGCCCCAGGATGGAAGCATAGCAGTGACGTACCACCAGTGATTCCGCTCGCCAGGGCTCGCTGCGCTGAGTAATGCACATGCCCCTCTGAATTGCCTTGCAGGGTTTCTGGGGTGCCGTCAGCAGCTCTGTCCTCCAGGAGTAAATGGAAACTCTGGAGGGAGCGGTGAGGTGCCCAAGGTCACAGAGCTGGCCAGGGGGTGCCTGCTGAGCTCAGGCCTCTGAGGCTCATCCCGGGGCTGCCCAGCTCGGGCTGTGTGGACTTTCGGGGCTCTGATCCCCAGCACACTCGAGTCAAACAAATGACCAAACAAGGATGGCTCTCCTGCGCTCACCCACAGCCCTCGTCAGGCCCACGCCCGGCCCACGAGGTGAGAAGTCCTCCGGTAATAGGCCCGAGTTCCCACAACCCCCATTTCTGTTTAGCAGCCTGGTTCTTCTGCTCTTCGATGCGTCCCTGAAATCAGCACATGGAGAAGCTGGAGCTCAGCGTCATTTCCGGGGGACCCCCCCCCCCGCCTGGGCCCGCAGACGCCCTGAGTTGCTGACGCAGCCCAGTCCAGTGTTTACACTCACCTCTAACTGACTCCCTTCCCACAGCAGCAGTGGGGTGAACGCATGGTCGATTTTGGTCAAAGGGCTTGGGCTCCAATCCTGTCTCCTCCAGCGATCTCCGTCCAGAAGGGACCCTGGAGTTTTGGGTCCATGCATGTCCTCTGGGTGGTGCTGTCCAGCTCTCAGGACGCGGTGAAGTTAGAGGAGGCACACCTGCAGGCTTCCCATCCAAGAAGGCCCTGACTGGACTCCCATGTTACTCCTTTTCCCAGCCTTCTTTCCTTCGTGAAAGGGAGAGTGGCTGGGTTTTAAATAGCAACGTTTTGGTCCCATAATGTGCAAAAGATGGCTGTCTAGCACGTGTGGCCCCTGACATGGCTCGGTGCTGGGTCTTTCGAGCTGTCGTGTGTGTCACAGCAGCAGCACAACAAAGAGTAAGGACCACGAAACCGTGTGCAGGGGTGGGTCCCAGCCCTGCCACTCACCCACTCTCTGTCAGTCACTTCCCTTTGTTGCGGTTTTCTCACCTGCCAAGTGCCAAAGGGTGTGTCCTCCAGGGGTCACACATAGCACGGACATGGCAGGATGCCGGACAGAACGAAGCACTTAGTGCCAGCGCTTCCACGGGTCCTCTTCATAGCTGGGCCCTCACGGATCTCAGGCCGGGATGGGGGGCAGAGGGGCTCCCTCTCACCCTGCAGCAGGGCAGGGAAGCCGTGCAGGCGCTGGGGCCCTGTGTCGCCTGCTGTGTGGGAGATGTCAGCCAAAGACCCAAACCAGCACACGAACAGAGGGCGGCCCTGGTCTCTGGAACTTGTTACTGCACGGTCTACCCTGCTGATAAAGCAGTGATTTCCCGTTTGCAGTGGGAGAAGCCCTGCTAATTGGCAGTGTAGAGCAGACCGTCTATGGCTTTCTCTTTAACCTCTGCCCGCAGTGCTGCTTGTCTGCTAATGATGCCAAATGACAAATCCAATAAACAAGTCACAAAGGAGAGGGACTGTGGGCCTGAGGAATAAATCACTTTTAGTTCAGAAACTTGCCCTGTTGGTCCTCAGGGAGGCCCACAGCTATAATTTTATTTTGGACACATATGAAACACAGATTTTTTCTAGGAGGAATGTGTTTCCAGAGTCAGAGATGAATGTAGCATTACTTTAAACTTTCATAACATCCGCAGGTGTGGAGGAATCACGGAGTCAGAGCACGGAGTGAACGAACGAGAATTTTCCAAACTGTGAACGGCTGCTGCTTCGTGCATGTGGTGCATTGTGACATAATTTAGGTTTCTCCTCACAAGCCCCAGTAGCCAGAGGCCTCCCAAGCCAGGGGTAGAAGCACGCTCCCGGGCTCCTCAGGGAAGGACAGAGCTGCGATAAACAGACAGAGCCAGATTCCCAGCTTCTGTCTTTCGTTAATCAGTTTAGTTTTAAGACAAAAGCTTGAAAATAAATGGCTAGGGACTCTCCAGCCAGGGGTGGGAGGAAAGCAAGAAGGGGATCAGGAGAGTTAGACGGTGGGTCCCCGAGCAAGGAGCACGGCCTGCTCCTCCCACCGTACAGAGTCCCAGGCTGGGGTAGGAAAGGCTTCTGAGGTGGGCACACAGCTACCACAGGACTCGTTGTCCTGGGAGACAGGGACAGGGAAGGCAGTGGACACACAGCAGCACCCACTTTAGCACGGAGGAGACTCCGCTGATGTCCCAGTTCCCCAGCAGACCTCGCTGGGACTGTAGGTGCTGCGAGCCTGCAGGGGAGAAGAAGCCACTCAGGAGATCCATGCCTTCGAGGCCTTGGTTGTGGGGCAAGAGGGCAGCAGCTGTGTCTAGAGTGACCTGCAGTTGGGCCCAGCGGCATTGCAGAAAACTGACCGACAGCTGGGCTGCAGATGGCACTGAGGACATCTTAGCATGGACGGATGGTGGTCAAACCCAGGGCCAAGGTGCGGGCAGGGTCAAGGACATCCCCCCTTGGACAGCGGCCAAGACCAGACTCATCCTGGTGCCCTACATTTGCCGCGAGCTGACACTCCCTCCTATAGTCTAGAATTTTTATTTCAATAAAATACGGGTTTTATTTTTTGGTATAAATTTGACTGCAATTTTATGAGTAAAACGGAATATAAATGTTTAATACATATTGACATAAAATCCACATACCACAGAATTCAGCTGTAAAGTGTACTTTGAAGGATATTCTGGAGTTTGTGCAGCCATCGCCTCTACCTAGTTCCAGAACTTTCCATTGCCCAAGTAGAAACTACGAGCCGAGGAGGAAGACAAGATGGCGCACTGGTAGGTAGCAGGAGAGAGACCCTCTCTGAGAGAGACAGCTCAAATGCCAGAATAAAATACCCTGGAGAGACCCAAACAGAGAGAGATGGACTCTCACAAGCCACGAAGAAACTAAAGTGCAAAAACCCCTCTTGAATATGAGGTCCTGGGGCTACCATTAGTGAAGATAAGATCAGCGAGCACGGCACCCTCCTTGAGCAGCCTGAATTCTTGCCCGACCTGAACAAGCGATCTGCGCCTAAGCGACTGGCTTGAGCCGCCAGAGTGTGGAGCTGAACAGCCCTGCGTGCAGCTTGCCCGGACCGGCCCTGCACGTGACCCACCCAGAGGCACCGTGAATTCCCACCGCAGCCGCACTGAAGTCAGAGGTCGGGGAGCCCAGCAGTTCTCGGGGATGCGGTGAGTGATGGGAATAAGACCCTCCCACGGGAAAGGGGAAACCGACTGGACGACATGTTGGATTTGGGCAGGACAGCCCTAACTCCATAAGGAAGTGGCTTCAGCTGGTTGCTCCCCTTGCCAAGCGGATTGGTGGAATCTGCTTGGACTAGGCCGAGCCCCTGAGATCAGTGCACACTGATGCAGTGAAGGCCTGCAAAGGTTGACTGGCCCAGAAGGGAGGAGCTAGCGCACACTGCCCATGGGTGAACTCTAATCTCTGATAACCTACTGAGGAGGGCTAAAGCTCCTAGCCTGCGCCCACTAGAGGAGCCTTAAACAACAAGAAAAGGGTCTGGGAATTACAATGTACACTTGTATAGAAGGAACCAAAAACACGACAAAAGGGAGAAATAAGAAAACACTCCTAGCTCCCAACCCTGAGAACATTGATCCAGGAGAGGTAAATACAAAAGAGATTGAGAGCAGCAAAAATGCAACATCAAACACAGCATTAGTGGACATAAAGAGATATCTTTAGGACCTTGAAAGCGAGACCAAAACTGAAATATTAATTCAAATTAAACAAGAGATAAGTAGATTAATAAAAGAAGGGCTGGGCACCTCTCAAGAAGACACAGACAGAAGAATGGAGGAACACAAATGGAGAGAAAAATTTAATGAAGAATTCAGAAAAAACCTAGAATTCATGAAGCAAATTCAAAGAGATTATCAGGAAACTAAAGAC
>PVJX010037289.1:0-17060 GCA_004027295.1 Dolichotis patagonum
CTTTGCCTGTGTTCCCAGGCTTGCGCTCCACCCCAGATAGTTTCTCTTCTGGATCTGAGTTTCGAGGCCTTTGGATGTGGACCGAACCACACTCCTGGCCTCCCTGGTTCTCAGCAGATAGCCTGTTGTGGGACTTCTCCACCATGAAATCACACGAACCACTTCCCTTAATATATCACCTCTTTTACATGTACATATACGTAAGTATACAGATATACACAGACACAGACACATATATCCACATGTAAGTAAATATGTATATGTGTATGTGTCTATGGCTGTGTATATGTGTATGTGTATATATGTATACAATCTTTTCTAAGTACAGTTGTAGGCATACAAGACCATACAGGTTATTTTTTAAAAATATGACATTAAATGAATTTATAAATAGGACTTAAAAACTAAAAATAACAAAAAATGTTTTTAAGTCATTGTTATTTTCCTTCCAATGTTTTTACTAATTCTCATGTATATTTTAGCACAAACCAATCTATAGGAATCCTACTGCTTACCAAATGTTAAGACTCACTCTGCATCACCCTCTATCATACGATTTGGTCTGTTTCTCACTTCATCGAGGTGTGAAAACGCAGACACATTTTTTAAGCTTACAGAGTTCAAACTGAAACTCTCCCTGAAACCTTCATAAAAAATGTGATAAAAGGAAAAGAAAGCATGCTTTCATTTCCCCCTCCCACTTAAACCTTAGAGTTTTTTTTCTTTCATTTTAGACATTTTGCCTTTGTAATTGAACTAGTCTCCTAATAACTTTTTTGGGAGTGGGGGTACTGGGGATCAAACTCACGACCTCACACTTGCCAAGCAGGCGCTTATGCCACTGAGCTAAATTCCAAGCCTGAACTAATTTCCTCTGGGCTCTAAGTGTTTCTGATCAGTTTTTTATTTTGTTTTGTTGTTTTACTTTGAAGCATCATTTTAAAAAAGTAAAAAAAAAACTTATTATTATAAAAATTTGGGGCAATATAGAAAAGTTAAAAAAGTTTTAAAAAGTCAATAATACTTCCTCCCAGGCTTTTAGTGTAATTTAACAAATTCTCATCTGTCTCATACACTTGGTTCTAGAAAAATAATGCAAAAAAATCCAATTCAGTTGGGAAATAGAATATTATTGTATTGGGGCTGCCAGATTTTACAAATATAGATACAGAACACCCTACTACATAAGTACTACATTTAATGTAAGTAGAGCCCAAGAAAACATTGACTAAGATAATAATAGACATAAGATTCTAAGTATAAGCGTACATAAACTGAAACATTTTAAAATTATTTACATAGAGTTCAATTTGATTTGTGTCCTATCTTTAATATGACAATAAAAAGGTGCAACTTGTTTGAAATTTTTAAATTATATTTTGTATGTAACCAAAATCTTAAGCTTATAAGGCATACAAGAACATACAGGTTATAGTAAAAATAATTATTAAAATACATATGTTGATTCTTTTTCTTTTAGAGTGGTTTACTTCAAATTCACATGAAAACATCATAACAGGACATATTTTACTATACTTTTTTCTATATAAAACACTATATGAATAGGTTTTACTCATATATATATATATATATATATATATATACTTAATCATTTCTCTACAAAATTTCTCTTTACCTTTTTATAAATTGTTCTACTTTTCAGTACTAATAGCCATATCATTCATGTTCACTTTTTTTTTCTCACTGGTTATCTGATAAATTCTTCTCTGTTCTCACCACTGCTTGGTATTGCTGTACATTTCAATAGATTTCACTATGGTATGCTTTTTTTTGTAAAATCTTGAATGTTTTACAAGGTTTTAGTTTTTCTTATCAATTGATTATTTGCAGTATAGTTCTCAGTTCAGAAACACCCTATAAGAAGCAAGAGACTAGCAAACAGTGGCTTTAGCTCCCAGATCAGGAAGACATTTATTTTAGACAAGGAGAAATGTTGAGAAGGAATAAACTTCACTTAAAGAGAAGTGTTTGATGATTTCCTTTTCTTAGCATTATGACTTTTCCTCCCTTCCAAACCTTCATAGCCTGGTTTTCAAAATTTTATGATCTTACCAAAAAAAAAAAAAAAGCCAAAACAAAGCAAAGCAAATCCTTCATGCATTCATTGTTGGCAATCCTTTTAGGATCTTTTCAGAATTTTCTAAGAACATAAAAAATAGAGAGTGGCTGGGGATATGCAGAGTTATGTGACGTTTGGCCATCATATCTTTGTAAACGGTAGGTTTCTGGGTCTCCCCGCATAGTTCAGGCTGGTCCAAAATTCATGATGTAACCCACTATGTAGCCGAGGCATGTGTCACCACACCTGGTGGGTATGTGTATATTTGTACATTTGTGTGTATGTGTTTATGCTTCAGTTTGAGTATATGTATCCACAAATGCTAGCCTTCCACATACACTGCTCTATATTTTATTTCTTTTGCTGCTAGGTAATATGTCATAGAGATTATTCTTATTATCATTCATAAAAGTATTGTTCTTTTAAGTTGATAATATATTCCATTATATAATTCAGCTTTTCTTTTACTATAACTATACCTAACATCAACAGATTAAAGGAGGACAGGTTCAGTTGACTCAGTTTATTCCTATCATCACTGATCCCAAGATAGAAACATGGAACAGGAAGAGCATGGAGGAGCAAAGTTAGTCAGTTTATGGTACCCAGGAAGTATTCATGCCAGAGAGGGACACACAAAGGACCATGTGCAGTCCCCAAGCTCATACCATTCCGAGCCACTGAGACACACCAGAAACATGCTTTCCTTATCTGTTAGGTAGCTCTTAACCTAACAAAATTAACATGTCATAATTAAGCAATCACAATCTATATTGTGTCAATTTTGCACCCAGATACCTCACTTCAAACCATATTTCATCTACAAATGAAAATGGCATGTAATTCATAATCCCACCTAACATAGTGTAACAATTCCTTTTACAACCAGACATGCAATGATTCCTTCCCCAACGTCTCAAAGTTACCATATATTTCAAGATTGGAGGTCAAGTCTCTTCTGAGACTCAAGGAAAACTTTTAGTTTTGAACCTCTGTAAAAAATTTAAAAAATGAATTTACATAATCCCAAGGTACGGTGACACACAGTAAATATCCCTATTTCAAACAGGGATTGTTGGGGGATAGAAAAAAGTCAAACCAAAGCAAGACCAAAACGCATCAAGGTAGACCAGAAGTTCTTTATCTCCATATCTGGTAAATGTTAATTCTTAAGGGCTTGGGTGCCTGCACCTCTTCACTTGTAAGTGAAGCCCTCCAGACCTGTATCTTATACTGTCTGCACTCATGGGCTGCAGCTTTCCTTGGGATACAATCCATGTTGCTGTCATCTATAACTTTCTGTTGTCTCTACTACAACTTTGGCTTCATTCCACAGCTTAGGCACTTTCCTCTAAGGGACACCTGCTAGGTCTCCCAGGCACTGCTTTGAAAATGTGGACAGAAGCCTCCCTGACTCTATAACTCTTTCATTCTGGATGCTGGAAAAATTTGAACTGCATGGACAATGCCAAGATTTTCTATCAATGGAAGTAAACAGGCACCCTGAGACTATGGCTTCAGCAGAATGTGAGTGACTGAATGAGTGGAGTGAAATGAATCCCAGGAAACAAATTTCTTAGACTTCTGCACACTTAAACATGTGATGGGTGAGGTGTTACTGATTCCTCAAATGCCCTCAGATCATCTTCCTTTTTGTCCTTGTACAAAACACTTTGTTTCTTTTAAATTCCAGTGATATCCAATATCTATTCATCTTTTGGCCTCAACTTCACACACAACTTCTTTTTTGGCAAAATTTAAGTTTCCAAGATTTTTCCTGCTCTGTCTTTTGCCCTTGATTCTCACTGTAAACTAGCTGCAAGCAACCAGCTTTATCCCTGCCACAGCCTCAGTGTTGGGGTATCTTGAAATTTTCCCTACTAGATTAATTAGTATGCAACCCTTAATGTCAGTTTCCTGCAAAATTTCATGACATAGGCAAAATGTAGGCAAATTTCCTTCCTGACTGTAAAATACATGGCCTTTAGTCCCAACTTCCAGTGGAGTCTTTGTTTCCAGCCAAACTGCCTGATCCTGGCCTGTACTGTCTATTTCCCTGTCAGGATTCTGATCTTCCCAGCTCTGACTGGAATCGCCCACCAGGCTCTGCTTACAGCATTCTAGGGTTTCTCTAGCCCACATCTCCAAACCCTTCTAAACTCCTCCCATAAACCATTTACAAAAAAAACTAAGCCACATGGTCAGGTTAATTATAAAAGTGGCCCCACTTCTCTAGTGGCAATTTTCTGTAGCAGTCAGCTTTCCCATTATTGGACACAATACCCAACCCACAGCTTAAAGGACAAAATATTTCATTGTCCATGTTTTCATTTTATTACTGATGGCTGCAAGACCAAAACATCATGGAGGAAAGACATGGAAAAGCAAAGCTGCTCAGTTCATGGTAGCCATAAATTCCAGAGCAGAGGAATAGTAACAAGTAGAAATAGGCATGGAATCACATATAGCACGCAAGGTTGTACCTCCATGACCCACAGGACATGCCCAGGAGTGCTCTTTACTAATCTGCTAAGAATTTCTTAATTCAATATAGTTTACACAGTGTTGTTCACAATGGCTACTAATTGAAGTCTTCTAGTGGTCGGTACACAAGTATTTTGAAAAACTTTCTTTAAATTTTAGTCCTTCAACTCAAAAGAAGGACCCACCCAAGAGGCACTAAAGTGCTGAAATTATAGGGAAACATTTTCACGAAGGTCACACTCATCTCTTTTGTCTCCTCCGCACACTCAGCTTATCAGACTTCCATTCTCAATGTCATTTTTGCATGTATAATGCTTTGTATAGCTCCTTCCTTTAAGTTTCAAGTGAAGAGGAACTCTTTCTGGCTGAGTCAGATCTTTTAAAGAGAATATTCTGCTGACACTGCCTTTAACATTCCGTGTATAGTCTATTGTCTAGAACTTTTTCACATTGCCACTTTGGTGCCAGGTAAGGTTAGGAAATACGGCTCTCATTTCAGATAGCTACACTCATGGTATGCTATTGAGACGAAAAGAGTGAATGATGTGATGATAATTAAAAACCTCTGATACGCTATTTTAAAAATGAATAGATTTTAAAGTGTGATAAATATTTCATGAAGATGTCAATTGACTTGAAATTATACTCCCATCAATAATGTGTTATTCTGAATACTTCCTAATATCCTGCCAATACATATTATCATTTTAAAAAATTGGGAACCTGTTAGAAAAAAGGCAATATTTCACAAACTTCTGTTTGAATTTCAAGGATAAGACTAACTCTAGTGCTAAGACTAATAGTCATTTATATTATTTTTAATGTGAAATTTGTTTATGTCTTTTGTCATGTTTCTTTTGGTGGAAAAGGACCAGCTTTCCTATTTATTGCTAGGAGTTTTATTGCATCTGAAGGAAATATATAGGATGGTTTTTTTTACTTATACTAGTACATGTTTGCAGTACATAATGATTACATTCACTGCAGGGAATTGGTACGTAACACATATCAATTCCATCTCCCAAATATGTAGGATTCATTGCAAATATTTTTGTGCATGTATGTATATATGTGCGTTATGAATGCTTTCTCTTAGACTTCATGTTGTTCTGTACGTATTCTTAATGATGCTTTTTAGATGATAAGAAGTTGTTAGCATTGCTGGGTATGGTGATGTACTCCTGTAATCCCAGTACTCGGGGGTTGAGGCAGGAGGATCGTTGCAAGTTCGAGATCAGCCTAGGCTACAAAGTGAGTCCAAGGCCAGCCTGAACTGCATACAAGACCCTGTCTCAAAAGATAAAGAAAGTTGTTAATATTAAGATGAGATTATTCAGCGTTTTCTTTCATGTTACTATTTTCTGTGATCTCATCCAGAAGTCTGCACCTGCCTCAAAGTAACAGAAATATTTTTCTGTTTGCGTGTAGGTACCTCACAATTTATCTTTCATGTTTAAGGTCAGGATCCCATCTCAGATTAAGTTTATATATGGTGTGAATTAGAGATCAAGGTCATATATATATATATACACTTAGAATCGAACTTAGGACCTCGTACTTGCCAAGCAGGCATTTATGCCACTGAGCTATATCCCCAACATGTTGTTAGTACGTTTCAACTGATATCCACTCTTTAAATATCATTTGTTAAAAGACTCCTCCTCCACTAGATTGTTCTCCTAGGTCTGTTGAAAATACATTCAATACATTAGTTTCTCAACTATTTTGCTCAACTATTATATGTTTATATTTATGCTACTAATACATTGTTGGGATGACTAGGATCATATTATATTTTGTATAAGATAGTGGAAGTGCTCAAGCTTTTCTCTTCTGTAGATAGTTTTGTGTATTTTAATTCTTTTAAAGTTACTCATTTAGGTATCCAACTGTCAGCCACCAGTAGAATAAAGATTTTGATGAGAAATTATAATTTTGACCCCACAATATACAGTCTTTCAGCCCCTAAGAATTTATGTACTCTTCAAGATTTCTAAGCAATGTTTTGTAGTTTTTAGTAAGTGATCTATACAGTTGTCACTAAGTTTATTTATATTTTTTAAACGTTTAGATAATAGCCATGTTTATATAACTGTATTTCTTACAAAGCAAGTAAAAGTTAATTGATGACAGTGTAGCAAAATTTGTACCAAGGGATCTTGATGATTGTAATAAAATCATTTATAGTATCCTTTTGTGCATCTTCTACTCAAAGCAATGTTGATTGAGAATAGCTTTATCCCTTAATATTCATGTTTTTATTCTGGCTTTAATATGCTGCCTGGGACTTCCAGTATAGCAATGAATATAAAACAGAGAGAAACCATTGCTGGCTTTTATCTGGTATTTTAATATTTACTAGGAAAATACAGTGCATTTTTCTTAGATACCTTTTAACAGATGAAAGTTTCTTACTTTCAACACTAATAAGTTTGCATGTTTGGAGTATGTGTTAAATTTTATCAATGTTTTCATCGTTATTAAGATGAACATTTATTTAATAGTTTTAAACTAGGGAATTTATTTGACTGATTTTTTGCATGGTAAACTAAATTTGCTTTCCAGGAATTGAATATTCTCTCTCTCTCTCTCTCTCTCTCTCTCTCTCTCTCTCTCTCTCTCTGTCACGTGCGTGTGCGCACGCATATATATTCTGACAGAACTTCAAGGACTGGGACTTTTTAATGGAACCACCTGGCTGGAACTTTGTTGAGAATTGTCTAAGTTGATATTTATAAGGAAATAGCATGCAATTTTCTTTTTTCATAATGTCCTTGTTTAGGTTTGAGAGATGTTCATTTCTTGCTTTTTCATTGACTTGTGGTAGTTGCTTGGACCTCTAAACACTGCTGAATAGCAGAGGTAGACCATGAATTCTTGTCCTGTCCCTATGGTGCACAGTTTAGTCAATATGATTAAGAATGTTGTTATATTTTTGGTAGATGACCTTTATGTATTTTGGGTACTTTCCCACTTTGTTAACAGTGACTTCATTTACCTCATGATGACTGGATATCAAGTTTTTCAAATTATTTTTCTTATTTATTTATTTATTTATTTATTTATTTATTTTTAAAGTGCTAGGCATTGAAACCAGGCCTTTGCACTGGCTACATCCTTAAGCCTTTGTACTTTCTTATTTTGATTGCATCTCATTAAGTTGCTGGGCAGGGCTCTAGCTTGTGATCCTCCTATCTCAGTTACTTAGTTGACAGTACCTGAATGAGCCAGTGCCCCAGGCTTGATGAATTTAAATGACTACATGCAATATTTATTCTCATTTGTTCTAATAAGATGATGAGTCACATGGATTAATTTACAAATATTAAAGCAACCCTTGATGTGTAGAAATCCCCTGGCCTTTTGTGGGCTATCTTATTTATATATTGGTGGATTTAATCTGTCAACTGTAGTAGTTTTCTGGGACTGCTATAATTAAGCACCAGAGATTAAGCAGCTTGAGCAACAACAAAAGATATTTTTTCACAGTTCTGGAGCATAGAAATCTGAGATATGGGGGTTGGCAGAGTTGATCTATTCTGGGTTCTCTCCTAGGCTTGTAGATGTCTGCCTCTTTGCGGTCACTTCACATTGTCAGAGTTCACACCATGATACCAATGCTAGACACCACGTTCTTAAGTATTTTGCTTCTTTATTCATCATAAATATAGTCTGAAATTTCCCCCTTCATATCTCTCCCTTTCCTGCCTTTTACTTTCTTCACTGCAGTGTCTGCTAAGTTTTCTTATTAAGAATATGTTGGTTGGTCTCTCATGACGTGGGCAATGTTTATTTCTCTTCTGTTTTCAAGAAGGGATGTTGTAAGGCTATTGTTATTGGTTCTTTGAAATTTGAGAGAATATCCTTGAAGTGTTTCAAAGAATTTATTGATTTCATCAAAGTTGATGAATATACTGCTAGTGTTTCATGTTACTTCTTTATTATCCATTTCTTATGGCAAATCTACAGTGATATCACCTCCTTTATTTTTAATTGTAGTAATTTGAATCTTCTGATACTTAATCCTGGTGAATAAGCCAGGAAGTATAGCAATTTTTTTTCATACAAGAATCGAACTCACAACCTCATGCTTGCCAGGTAGGTGCTGTGCTGCTGATACATATCCCCAGTTCCCTAGAAGTGTATCAGTTTTAATGACCATCCCAAAGCACCAGATGTGGCTTCATTGCTCTTCTCTATGGATTTTATGCTTTATTTATTCTGTTGATTCATTGTAGTGGCCTGTGATGCCAGAGATGCCTCAAAGGGCAAGATAAGGGCACAGCTGAGGACACTTGGCTGCAGCCCCAATTAACTAGATCGAGACTGCAGCTGCAGGTGTCTCAGCCCTGCTGTGTCATTCCCATCCTAAATGTCATCATGGAGATAAGATGGTTCTCTTAAACTGACATAATTTACTACTTGGAGAAGTGTCTGAAGTGACTCCCCAGGTTCTGCTTAGTTCCCGCACCTTCCTCCATATCTCCTTTCTTTGTTTGAAAACCTAATAAATATGGGCCACCCAGAGAGGCTCTTTGTCTCAGCCCCTAGAATCTCAAACTCTGCTATAACACATTCTTTGAGTTCATGGAAGCAGGGCTTACTGCCATCTGCAAAATTTGTAAGCTTCTGCAACAAGATGAGACAAGGACTTCCAAGCCCCAGTAATCTTTAACTGATGAAGTTCTTTTGCAATACCAAAGAAACTGTGAACTAAAGGTCTTACTCTGATGATTTATTTACCTCTATTGACCTACATTTCTTTTTAAAAAGTTAATCTTATTGCTACACTTTTGATATACATTATCGATCACATTTATCATAGGAAATTTGTGTCTGTATGTAATATATTTTTATTCTTTTTTACCCACTCCTCTCTCCCACCTAGTACATTTCTTTTTTCCCACCTCTTGCCTCATGCTAATCTTTCAGAACTGTTTTACAATCTAATTCTAATTATGTTCTTTTCATGTTCTCTTGCCTCAGTAAGCATTTAAAATTGCCTGTGTTTTCACTTTTGTAAATCGGAAAGAAAAAATTGAATGATTATGGACTGAAAAAATAGCACCTTTATAAAATTAATGAAGTGGTATGTAATTTTAATGACATTCATTAACAGAAAATTCCCTAAAATATATCATATGCTATTTCTGGTAAAATCATAGGAAAGTCATTACAAACCAGCATTCTAGCCAAAATCAATTGATCTTTGGTTAAATCATTTATAAGAGATACTTATCTGTGGTAAGGTTTCTTGAGGGTATATTTGCTACACTTTTTTCCTCTATGTCTTAATATCTTAAAAGAGCTCTCACAAGTTCACTGTGACTCAAAACTAAACAAAGAAAACCTGTCTTTAAGCTTCCATGTCCTTAGTTTATAAATCTTCATTTCAATTATTCAAAAATAAAGTGACTGTTCAATAATTTTAAGGCAATGTAATTGCCAATCTTTACCTCTTCCCATGGCCTTGTCACAAATCTAAATACAGGTTGTTATTTATAGTCACAATTTATAGGCACCTGTGATCTGGTGCATATTTATTGACTCTCAGTTTGAAAATAAGATGATATTTAAATAAAAGCAGAGCCCATATTGTTTTCTTCTCTGGGCCAGATGGTGGGTCATCTTGGGAGATGGTGTAACCTGTCAGAATGTGTAAGTGTGATCTTGTGTGAAAAAACGTGGCAGGTTTGAAACACTGTTTGTGGAGGCCACAAGCTGTCTCTCATTATCTCGCATAATTAAAAAATTTTGTATTTCCTTCAACAACAATCCTTGAGTTTAACAATAAGAATCACTAGTGAAAGTCAGAGAAACATATGACTATGATGGTTACTAAGTTTTTCCTGCTAGATTTAAAGTCATGTGTTTTAGGAAGATGCTAAGACCCAGAGAAAGAATTTCCTCTTGAGTATGCTCAAATAATAAAATTTTACTGTTATCTATATAGAGAAAGCAGTACATTTGAGCTGACATAGACATTTTATTTTTATGGACCAGCAAAATTTATAACACCAAGAAATTTGTTTTTGAAGTAATTTCCTCAAATTTTTAAGGTTTAAGGCAAAAAGCTGTGTTCTTGAAATTAAAAGAAACGAGTTCAAGTCATAGTTCTTCCATTTCTTATATGACATGAGATAAATAATGTACACTATATAAAACTATGATTCAACTGGAAATCTAAAATAATAAACTAAACTCTAGCATGAATATTACAGTTAAATGAAACTACCTATAAAAATAATGTATAAATTGCAGCATGATGACAAAATGACACCATTGTATTTTTAAAAGGAAGGTAACACTTTTTTCTTCTGTATCTATTTTTATTTTCCTAGGTCTTTCTTAAAGTCTTAGAACAGATTGCTGACAGAAACAGCTTGCAATAGCTTCATAACTTAGCAACAATGATAGGCTGTGTCCAGCTAGTGAAATAGGACACCAGATACTACTCTGTATGTTTAACCGGGGAGGAATGAAATCATAGAATTGCTTATACAGATGCCAGAAAGGTAAAAGAAGTCTGTGCAGGAAAGACACCAGTAAGAAGTCCTGATAGAAAGTGTTACACAAAGAAACAAAAGCTGTTACCCTCCCTGGGCTGGAGTTGAGCTCTCTCTTGTCCCTACTTTCCTGGGGACATGGTTGTGAATATTGACACTTCCCTAAAGCTGTACCACTAGACCTTGGAAGCCCAGCAGCTGTCATACTCTCCTGTCCTCAGTTCCTAGTATTTCCATGTTTATCCTTCTCTCTCTCTCAATGTCCTGCCCACTGGAAAATCAAGTCAGTACCTTAGCTGGCAAGGGGCTCAGGGAAAGGTAGTTCTAGATTATTCCTTCGTCTTCATCAGTAAGAATTTGCACCCACCCTGTAGTCAAAAGTTTGCCTGAAAATAACACACACAAATATTTATCAATATATTTGGACACTTTATGATTTTCGTCTAGTAAGTAGATCAATTGTACTTAGTTTCAAATAATCACTCATCTGAAAAGCTTGACCTAAACAATTAGGAAAAAACATTCAACTTTCCTGGAATTATTATGGTGAAATATGTCTCTGTGAAAATGAACATACTGAGAATAGAATTTAGACTTTCAATATGATGTTCAAGGAAGGTCTTTTCAAAATGTGATCACAGACTGCCTCCATCAGAAGTACTTGGTGTTCTCATTAACAGTAATAATATACAAAGATGCACATTTCCAAAATCGACCCTAGATCTATCAATCAGAATCTCTAATTGCCGATTCAAGAGGCTTGGTTTTGTTTATGCTTCTTTGATGACTACAATAGTCTGTACAGTCTGCAATGCAGGTTATTTCTTATACAGCTGTTTCACTGGTCAGTTTAGAGGCATAATTTTTTGAAATGGTTTGATGGCACTGAGGCCTGAATTGTGTTTTCTTTTTGCAAATCCTATGTTGAAGGCCTCACCCTGTGCCTGTGACCATATTGGAAGTAAGAAGATAATTAAGGTTGAATGAGTTCATAAGGTCAGAGCGCTCATACAATGGAAAATTTGACTTTCTAAGAAAAGATATCAGAGCTCCCTTTCTCTGTGCTATGTGAGAGCACAAGAAAAAAGTAGTCGTCTGCTAACCAGGAGTAGAGTTTTCACTGGGAACCAATAAGCAGGCATTTGGATGTTGAATTCCTATCCTTTATTTTCTCCCCACTGTGAAAAAATAAAGTTTGCTTGTTTAGTGAATACCATCTATGGTATTTTGCATGGTAGTCAAACATGTTGAGATGCTTAATATCTTAGTGAACATAGTGTTTTTGCTGTTACTATAACAAATGCCAGAGGTGGGGAGCATTATAAAGTAAAGATGTATATCAAGCTCACAGTATTAGAAGCTGAAAGTCCAAAACCAGGTGGCTTCATTTGTTTGGCTTCTGGTAAGCATTGCCATCCATCAGACATAACGTGTAAGGTGGCATCTGTGAAAGAGATCACATGATGACAGAGGAAGCCGAGGACCAGAGAGGGGTCAAGCTCACATTTTGGTAACAACCCAAGCTTGTGGAAATTAATCCATTCTTGTGGGACCCAACTGGTTCTGAGAGATCAGCATTAATCCCTTCATGGGGCAAGGCATGAGTTACTCCCCTCCCGTGAGGCTGTCCTCTTAAAGATTCTACCAACTCTCGACATCCTTGGTGAGTGGGAGCTGGGAAGTAGGGGTGCAGCAAGAGCTTTTCACTAATTACCTCGGTCCCTCGCCACTCACCCCTCACTGGCTGAAAGTGCGATGCAGATGGATTGCACACAGCCTGCCACTGCTGTGTGACAGCTATGAGACTGTGACATACTGCTGCTTCCATTTCATATAAACCCAAGTGATTGGTCACCTTTGGTATGAAAAATAATTAACCGGCGAAGAGTTAAATCAGTTTTGAATTGTTTCCTTAACACTCTGCCTGTCCCACTTTCATCTTTCCACCAATTGCAAGCCTAGCACTGAATTTTACTGGTGATTTTTACATCAACTGGCTTTGAAATTGGGCCTGTGTTTCTCCTTATTCAATGACCGACTTTCTATTTTCTTACCTCAAACCTCTGTGTCTCCTGCCTCAAGAGTTCCCATCTTAGGCCCCACTTATTTTACACTGTTGACTAACACCTCAATTCTGGGAAATCTAGTTGGCAGGCACTCTCAGAAGTTGATGGCCAGACTGCACTTATTGTTAGTCATGTTCCCATAGTAGCCACCCACAGAAAGGCTGCTGCTTCTAGGGTGAGCTGAGTTTGTTCCGCGTTTGCAGCTGCCCATCACAGCTCTGAAGGGAGCAGCTCGTATCACTGCTGATACGAAATTTAATCCAGCCCACTGGGCAGATGAATAGCTGCCCAGTGATTCCACATTATGCCTACAACGACATTTTCCTACCCTAAAATCCTAATATAATGATCCTGCAATGAATGCTAAGTGTGTGACTTTCATGAAAATATCCATCATTATCTCTTTATGTTTGGGGAATATGATTAAGATTCACTGAAAACCCCCGAAGGGGCATGATGAGTGCCACTTCTAAAACTTATCTATCCTGCCTTTTTTTTCCCCTTGCAATCTGGACCCTTCAGTCCTACGAGGTTGGTCTGTCTTAAATTTGATATGACTTCAGCAAATGTAGATGTGTCCATTCACTAATTCACATTTCTGCAAGTGTTTCAAGAGCTAACAAAGCGCATAACATTACTGCTTAGTCTTTGTTAGCTATCATTTATGTAAGCAACGCTGCTTATCTCCAAACAGTTTCTCACCTCCAACTCCACTCTCAGGATTTTCCCAGTTATGGAAGTCTGCACTGCCAGCAGAGGAGGACCTCTCAGAAAGTTCTTCTGGTAACTAAATAAGGACAATGTTTGCGCTGCAGAGAAACTATGTTCTTTGTTGCCTCCAAGATCAAAAATGAGCACACACCAGGTGGGTAGACATTGTCTCATTTGTTATGTCAATGACTAAGCATTGTGAGCATTAGACTAGGTAGATTATTGGGTGCCAGACTTTGTTCCATGCATACTGAGTGGGGTGCTGGAACTCTAGATTCTCCAAGGCACCTGCTGCCCGAAATTTGATGCTTTTGATTCCATGGATTCTGCCGGCTCCAACTTTGAGCACTATTTGGCTACCTGAAAGTTTTTAGAAAATGCCCAGGTAACACAAAATATACACAGAAAAGTACATGTGAATAAGCGAATAGCTTAATGAAGTCCCACAAACTGCACATACCCACGTAACCATTGCACAGGTCCAGAAACAGAATATTCCATCAACCCAGAAACCTTTTCCTGGTTCTCTTTAGCCCTCTTCTCTATGGACCCTGTAACAATATAAGCCAAGTGCCTTTAACAAAGAAGTATACTGCCGTAGGCAAAAAGGACACTTTCCAATGATAAACAGTTGACTCTGTCAAGCTAAGTCTGAACATTATAAAGGCTTAAAGTACAAAGAGTATTGGCACTGTGTTCTCTGGTTCTTCAGGTACAAAAGAATTAAACTGCTACACAAGAGTTGCAGTATTTCTGCACGTTGGCTGCATACAGACTGACCTCGGTGTAAATCCACTAAAATTCAAGAAATTGATGTCACATCAAGCACTTCACCTACCTGATGTCTCCTATTTAAAATCTCTTTATTATTACACTCAGATTTGTCCCCATTCCCAATTTCTGAACAGTAATTATGCCTTTTATATGCAGTGTAGCTGTTCTGGAAATATCCTATTTGGTCCTATCAGAAGAGGACCACTTATTAATATTTTATATAATACAATGTAGAGATTTTGTGCATATCGTTAGGTTCATTTATAAATTGTTTGACATTTTGAATGCTGTTGAAAATTAATTATTTCTCCCTGAAATTTTAGTTTATAGATCTGTTCTATAATAATAATATTTGATTTTTTTACACTGACTCTGTGACCAGTGATTTACTAAATTCATTTTCTAATATTTACTTAGTGAACTCTTGTATATGTCCAGATTATATCTGATTACAGATTAAATGAAAAATAAAAATTTTCGTTCCACTTATCTATAAACTGCACTTTTTTTCTCTTTTCTTATTATAATGGTTAGAATTTTTAGTAAAAATTATAATAGAAATATCCATTGTTGACACCATTTTATTTTTCAATTCTTAGAACAAAGCTTTCAATATTTTATGCATATGTGACATTTGCTGTATGTTTTTGAAGTTATCTTTTATTGAATTAAAATATTTCTATTTTTAAGCAAGTGTTCATTCCTTTGACTGTATTTTGACATTTTTGCAAATAGTGTTTCATAACTTTTATGTAAATAGAAGTTTTACCTTTATTCTTTAAATCTGTAAAATTACAACAGCTGGTATTTTAATTGTTCGAGTTTTTTTCATCCATATAATACCATTACTAGGTGAGTTCTATCATATTAATGTCTATATTTGTGTATCTATCTTTGTATCCATCTATCAACCTATCTATATTTAGATTTGTTATATTGGTATTCAAATTGAGAAAACCACCAATCTTTTACATAACATTTTGCATAAGCTAAAAACAGAGTAAGCAATTTACAATTTTAGTATTTGCTTTGCTGTATTCCTTTTCTTTTGGATTACCATGCTTGTGTTGAAAAGTCAACTCTTGTTTTTCCCATGAAAATATTGTGTATGTGTGTGTGTGTGTATGCGCGTGCGTGTGTGTGTGTGCATGCATGTGGTGTATGTACATGTGTGTAATGGTTACTTTTATAATTTTATTTGTCTTCAGTTATGAGCAATTTTCCTGTGATATACCTATGGGTACTTTTTTTTAACCTGTCCTTCTAGGATAGTTTAAAAATTCATGTAACAGCTACATAATATTTTTATGAGTTTTAGAAATTGTGTGGTTATTGCGTCTTCAAATATTGCTTATTCTACTTCTTTCCTATATTTGCCTGAAGGACTGTTATTTTAAGAGTAATAGATTTTCTTTCTTAACATGTTCCATGTGTCTTTTATAGTCTTCTTCTTTTATGTATTTTTAAAAAAAATCACCTTGTTTTCTTTGTAATTGAATCTGAATGTTTTCTATTAACATGTTTTTATGAGTGAAATGAACTCCCACAATTTACATGTTAAAGCCTGCATCCCTGTGACTTCAGGATGTGACTGTACTTGGAAACAGAGTCTTTAAAAAGGCCATGCAGCTGAAATGATTGTTACTATAGGCCCTAATGTCATCTGAGTGGTGTCCTTGTCACAGAAGAGCTTTGGACACATAAGAAATATGAAGAGTATCTGCCTATGGAGAAAAGGCTTGCGAGGGCACCACAAATGAGGTCATATGCAAACCAAGGAAAGAGGCTAATCTGTCTGTGCTCTCCATCTTGCTAATTCAACTTTTCACCTATCCCTCTTAAAAATTATCTGTTGAATATTTAGAATGCTTTTATTGTGGTTTCATATTTTTATCTGTTTTTGTTTCAGAAATTCAGTTTTAATAAAATAATTTTCAGTTTTGAGGTAAAGTTATCTATATTATTTATATTACCTATATTATTTCTTATTTTCAACAATATCATGAATTTAGTAGCCTATGTTTGATCGTCATGATATGTAGGTCAACTGTAATGCATTTCAATCACTGTTTTCTTTTTATTAATGTTTAGTTTTATACTTTAATTTCTTGACATGGTACTATTACTGTTGTTGCCTTTTAATCCTGAAAATGTATATGGAAACTTATGGAAGATGTTTTCTTTTAGGGAGAATATTTTTTTAAGTATAAAGAATAAAAGACACATAACCGTGACCTACGTAATAGTCACTTACCCATTGCTGAGATAAAATACCTGACATTCATAATTTGAAGCAGGAGATATTTATTTCGGCTCATGGTTTCAGGCAATGGTCAGCTGGCCCTGGGGTCAAAACAGCATGGTAGAAGAGCACAGTGAAAGAAAATATTTTACTCCTTGGCAGCCAAGACTTGGAGGAAAAGAACACACCTGTCCAGG
>PVJX010037291.1:0-17038 GCA_004027295.1 Dolichotis patagonum
GGAAAACTTCACAACACAGGTGAGCAATCGTGTTTGTTAGCAGAAATCAATAGCTTCTTCTGTCCTCAGTGATGCCTGGAGGTGGAGGGGAAGAACATGGTCTTGCAAGCCGGTCTGACAGGAGTAACTTACCCTTCCTGACACTGGTGGGAGCACAGTTAGAAAACCCCAAAGCACCTCGGCTGGACAAAGGGAAGGGCAGCTTCCTGTCGCATTGCGGTGTAATGCACAGAAAATTCTTAACTTCCAGCCTGAGGACCATGAGATGCTGAAAATATGCAGTAGTTGTTTTTACTTTAACTGGGAATGACCAGAACCTTAATCATTTCAACTAACTGATTAAAAAAACAATCAATCATAGGCATCTGTAAAAAAAAAAAGGAAAAAATTCTATCAGCGCCTTATAATGTATGGCACATTTACTTCCAATTGCACCAAAGAGCTACACTTTATTTTGAATTAGCACTACATTGGGTGTTTAATTTAGATTTCTGTTGAGATACAATAGTTATACATCTTTCTGTTTTGTTTTGTGACAGGGTCTTGATATACAGCCCAGCCTGGCTTTGAACTTGCTATGTAACCCTGTAGCCCAGCCTGGCCTTAAACTGATGACCCTCCTGCCTCAGCTTCCTGAGTACTGGAATTACAGGTACATACCACCACACCTCAAGCAACTCTTTGGAATAATGATTTCATTACCTTTGGCTATATATTCAGGAGCGGAATTGTGGGAGCTTATAGCAGGTCTACTTTTAGTTTTTAAAGACATTGCCACACTGGTTTTCAATGATCCAAATCATATTAATTAAGCTATGTAAGAACCAGAAAAATGTGTATATTCCTTTGAAAGCTAGAGAATACTATTAATTGTGACTTAAAATCTAGGCTTAGTAAAAAAGGTGATAGATTCAACTACTGAAGAACAACAACAAAACCTTTTTAATGATGAAAATACCATAAAACAAGGGACAGATAATAAACTGTGAAAAATATTTGCCACTTACAAAGAATTTATAGAGAGCTTCTAAAAGCTGAAAAGAGGCTCTTTTAAGAGATGAAAGTTATGGAGCTGGGATTTAGCTCAGCGGCATAAGCACCTGCCTTGCAAGCGCGTGGTCATGACTTCGATCCCTGGTACCGATTAAAAAAACAGAGAGAGACGAAAGTTATGGTTCACAGAACATGAAAGGCGAACGACCTGTTGGTGGTGGTGATGGCAGTGCTAGGGATCAAACCTAGGACCTTGTGGGTGCCAGGCAAGTGCTTTATCATTGAGCTGCATCCCTAGTCTAGCAAATAATCTTTAAGGTTAAAAAAAAATTTTTTTTTACTCCAGTGAAGAATCTTTCCTGGGCGTGGTGGTGCATGTTCATTATCCCAGCACCTGGGAGGCTGAGGCAAGAGTATTAGCGTGAGTTCAAGGCCAGCCTGGGCCACATATGCAGGTCAAGGCCAGCCTGCACTACTTAGGAAGATTCAGCCTCAAAAAAGAACAATGACAACAAAAATAAATAAAAGAATCTTTAGTGAAGATTCTGAGAACTCCACTCAACAGTATGAGCAGCGAGCTTCTATCGAGGAACAGCATATCTGATTGGCTACACTGCCTTATCTGGGTGTGGTCTGCTGGGAGCCCCCTGGCTGTATAACCAATCCGTTAGCTGGCTATGTGTGATTGGCTGAGGCTTTTTTTTTCACTAAGTCAGTCATCAGAAATGTTCAAGGTTATAAGAATTTATCTAGTGTGCTCTTGTAAGTGCTGTAGTTATAGAAATACCCGCTGGCCTCTGACTTTTTTGCATTACTAACAGGAATGATATCCAAGATTTTTTGGTAAAAGAAAAAGTATCACCTACACAAGCATGTACATAGTGTGCTACTGTTTGAGTAAAGAAGAGAAATATGAACACATAGAAACATTTCATACTTTTTTAAATTTTCTTTTTTGTTTTTTGAGACAAAATTCAGGCTGGCCTTGAACTCACTATGTAGCCCAGGTTGGCCTTGCACTCACAGGGATCTGCCTGCCTCAGCCTCCCAAGTGCTGGTCATCACGCTTTCAGAAGGTAACAAGAACGATGAATCAAGCGAGGTATGGTGAAGCATCCCAGAATCCCAGAAGTTTGCAGGCTGAGGCAAAAAGATCGTCGTGAATTTGAGGCCTGCCTTAGGCTACATAGTGAGTTCAAAACCAGCCTGCACTATAAAGTGGGACCCTGTCTCAACACCCCCTGCTAAACAAAACAAAACAAAGCAAAACAAGTCAGTGGCAGGAAAAGGAGAATGAAATAAGACCTCTTTAGATAAATTCTGCTGTAAGTGTTGACTTTGGATTCAAATATATATATATATTTGGAATTGAACTCAGGACATTGTGCTTGCCGGACAGATGCTTGTGCCACTGAGCTGTATCCCCAGCTCCATTTAAATATTTTATATATTTGAAAAATCAAATTAAATCAAAAAGAGGGAAAGGGAAGCACTCCTAAAACTAGACATCAAACCAAGTATTAAATTATGTATCAAATTGATGGTGTAACCAAAAGATAAAAGAGTTATTTCAAATTGCTTTCAAAATAAAACCCTTGGAGTATACATCATTAGCAGACTATATTCTAAGGTCAAAAGAGAGGCTGCAAAGAAACTTTAAACGTCACTGCATAGCCTTTTTGTTAGTAGCAATATTGATATTGTAATTCTGAAATATTACATGTGTATTATAAGTTAATAAGTGCGGAGGACCATCTGGAGGACTCTCCTCGAAAGGGGAGCAATTGTGTCCATTTTGGCTAAATCTGGCCCTATTTCCATGTGTTCATATGTACACACCTGCCTAGGACTTTTCCTTTTCCCTTCTGTTGGCTTTAAGCAATGTAAATCAGCCTAGTGAAGGTGCTGGTATAGTATTTGAAGCAAGGTGACAGGTCAGTGTTTCCCCACCCTGTAGCTCCCAAAAAAAACTTTGTGAGCCGGTGGAAGGGAGAGCCACTCTCCACGCTGCAGCTGGAATTGACCCTTGAGATAAGAGGCTATGACTTCCCAGGGCAGAAAAGTTTACACATTAGAGCTGAATCGCTAACCCCAAATATTATGTATTATCTCAACTGTGTTACTCAGATTAGTCTTTGTGCATCCTTCTCTTTGCATATTGCAGAGGTGCTTTCAGGCCTCCTATCTAGCCCAACTCAAAGTACTCACATATTTCCTGCCATTCTCACAATCACTCATCCTTAAGCCACTACCTTCTTCATGAATGAATAAAACCCAGGTCCAGCCCGGGGTGGAGGTCTTGATTCCAGTTAGCCATCATCCTAGCTGGACTTAGGACCCCCTGGGCTCCCCACAATGAACTACAGTGAAAATGCCAATAGAACTCTTAAAAAAGATCTTCACTTCGATTATTACACTTAAGGCAGTCTGCACACATGACAACAGCACGTTCCACATACGTGCATCGCTTACACTACAGCATGTGTGTTCTGCTTTCCTGGCCTCTTTGTAGGATATACTTCACATCTTGCTGGTCTTGTGTTTTGTCAAGAGGTTCCTATTATATTATACAATGTGTAGTTAACAGCAATATAAAATCTCCATAAAATAAAGCAGTAAATTCTTAATATGTATTCTGCATTTTAGACTAAACATAAACATTTTCACATCAGCTGTGTACTTACTTACAAAACCTAAAAGATGACATCAGGAATAGATTCCTATATGAACTACAATGAAAATACTATTAGACCCCTACAACAATAATAATCTTTGCTTCAGTTGTCACAACTAAGGCAGTCTTCACACATGACAACTACTCGTTCCATACACATGTCTTGCTTACAAGACAGCACATGTGCTTTCCTTTGCTGTGTGGCAGGCCATTCTTGTCACCTCTCTTGTATTCCTGTTTTGTTAGGACCTTCCCACCATACTGTACAGCATGCACTTAGCGGGAAAATAAAATATTAATAAAATCAAAAGTCAAATATGTACTGAGTGCTTAGAGTACACAGCAACATTTTCACATCCGCTGTGTGCTTCCTTACAAAACCTAACAGATAACATCAGAAATAAAAACCTATGTGCACTACAATGTAAATACAAACAGAAGTCTACCACAGGAATAATCTTTGCTTCAATTGTCACACCCACAGCAATCTTCACACACGAAAAATACATATTCCATACATGAGCATTGGTCACACTGACAATGCATATGTTTTGTCTTCCTGTCTTTTTTTGTAGGACACAGCTGACACCTTTTGGTTTTCCTGTTGTCACAGGAGTGATAGATCTTCGTGATGCTGCACCTGCCAGCTCACCAGTGTGCTCCACAATTTTTTTGTGTAGTTCCCTACTTCCTCTATTGTAAATGATTTCTTTTGAATTTCAGTCCCAGTCCTTTAAGAAAATTTCTCTGTGGTATTTTACAATTTTTGTGTGTGTGTGGTCTTTTTGAGACAGGGTCTTACTATGCAGGTGAGGGTGACCTTGAGCTCACTTTGTAACTCAGGCTGGTCTTGAACTCACAACAATCCTCCTGCTCAGCCTCCCAAGTGCTGGGGTTACAGGTATATGCCACCCTGCCTGGCTCTACAATTGTTATTTTCTTTGTAAACTACCAAACTATTTATGCCACATGTGTTTAGGATTGAGTTAATATAAAACCATTGGCCAGTGTTTGTGTTTTGAGTGACATCATAGTTGCTACATAACTCATCAACAACATCTGCTCTTCTTTTGGTTTAGTTGTAGAATGCTTCCATCCCAGTGACATAGGGCAATAAAACACCTGACCTACTATATGTTCAGTATGAACTCATGTTCTCTGAAATTGAAGAATAAATTTTAGGAACAATGGAGGTTAATAGCGGAATATATTTATTGAGAGAAAGAAAGCTTCTGTCTGAGAGACAGAAGGGGTCCAGAGCGGGTTGCCAAAGACTCTGCATTTTCTCGAGATTTTTATAGAGTAAAATTATGAGGTGATGCAGGTCTAAAGTGGGAAAAACTGGGAACTCACGAGGTAGACAGGCATGAGGTAGAACAGAGCTATGGTCAAACAATAAGTTTAATTGTTCAGGTAAAATTGTACAAATCACGGGCAAATAGAGAAGCGAATCACACAGCAAGCGAACATTCTTTATGGATCAGTGACTCTTCCTATAGGGGGTTGGGATGGTGACTCCTGGATTCTTAAGGTGGTCTAGACTTAATCCCTAAAGATTATACTTAAGGGTATGGTTGCATTTGTTTTGCCTTCTGTCCTGAGATCTGGCCCACTGCAAAAGGTGTGTGCCTCTCCAAGGTCATCAGACATCTGTGCCGGCTTCTTCGAGGGCCTAGCCCTGTCTGACTGCTATAATATTTCTAACTAGCTCAGCTGCCTGTAACACCAGGTTTCTGTTTTGTCCAGGTTTCCCTGTCAATATTTCCATCATCATGCAATGCTGACATCAGCACTACCCGTTTGTTTTTCTCTGCCATCTATGAGGCCAATGTTATATCTTTCTGAAATCCAAAGACTGTATTATAAAATTCTCTGTTTTGAAGTTAAAACATTTCATTGGGAACTTCTGCTTTGTTCCTACATACAGTTCCTATGCTGGTCAACTTCTGCTCTGTTAGCAAACGTAACATAAATCGGAAACTGGTAAACCAATTAGTTGTCAAATGTCACATTCTAATTAGTTTGGGAAATGAGAGCAACAAGCCTGTTCACAACATCATCATTAGGTTTATTACTATACAAATAGAGGCCTAGAGACTGAGTTCCAGGATAAATTTCTAAATGGAAAGCATAAATCTTTGCATCTACAAAGGCATATATTTTTATGCCATCTTTTGAAGAGTTTTGTTTTTGGTGTATACTGCCTAGAGCTACAGGAAATATTACAAGATGTTCCTTAACAGTCAAGTATTCAGATGGCGTGTAAGTTGTTTGAAAATTACCCACAAATTTCTCAAACAATGAGTGCATAGTAGCCAGATTATCAGTTCTTTTTCTTTCTTGGCATGTGGTTTTATCTTGAAACTTCAGACAATTTTGAAGGAACCTAAATCTCCTCAGTGTCATTGTTATTCTACAAACCTTAAGCCCACACCCATTGCTTTTCCATAAATCTTGTACATTCTCATGATTACCATGAAAAAACCCTGCTAGGCAGTGAGATGATAGCAACCCAAGCGAAAGGAATAGCTTGATGTTTGTATTGTTTGATTGACTTTACAAGCCTGGGGCTGGTCATCTGGGCATCTATTTGGAGGATTGCAGTGTGTATCATGGCATTGTGAGGGGATTTCCTTCTGTTTTGTTTTTCAAATCAAATGTTTTCCTCCACTTTATGGTTTTGTTTTATTCCTATATCTGGTACCCTGAACAGCTATTTTGAAGGTAACAGTATGCAATATAACAGTATACATCACACTAGGTAAAATATACTCCATATTTGTTAAATTCCTGTCATCTTGTTTTGAAAACATATATAGCTGTTGTTGTTGTCTGTGTTGTCATTTTGCTTTTTTGGGGGTTTGCTTTGTAATTTTTCTATTTTTTATTTTTTCTATTTAAAATAAGAAAAAGAAAAAGCCCTACAGCAGAGCTATGAATGCTTTCAATTCAGCTAGTGAGGTGACATAATACATTTTTTAGTATGGCTATTGGTGCATATAGAACATTTTACTTGTATGTTAGCATTTGTGTATTTCATAATATCTTGTAGCATTTCATCTATTACAGATGATTTCTAACATAGAATGGCAGTGCTGGCATTCTGTCCAATAGGTTTCAGCCCACCAAGAGCCTCACTATATTTTTGGACCTAGTTGTGACATTGGGTCATTCTATTTGGTTGCATGACCATTTTGTACCATTCCAACTAGCCAATACATACTCACATTGCAGTTTTCTTCATCACCTGAATCAGGGAGGTCTGAATTTGCTGTGTCTGTATTGGTCAATTGTTGCTCCAGCTCACATGGCCAGCATCAGAGTCATTGTCATTTTCATCATCCATGCATGGGTGACTAATCTGATAATTCCCTTTTGGCCTCCTCCAAGACTTGCAAACCTGGTTTTTCATGTGCCATGGTACTGAACTGGGCTATCTCTACCAGAAAAATCAAAAGAAAACTTTTTAAAACTACAAATCCTAAATGCATGGAAATTCAGCAGTGAGCATTTTCACAGGTAAAACTCACCTGTTACTGCTTTGGAACACCTGAATAAACCTTGCCATTCATCTGCCAAGTGGGTGAATGCACTGATGGGTTTTGCTTTCCCTAGGCAAAACTGTTGTGAGTCAAACCCACATTCTATTATGGCAAAATACATGTTTATATAACAGAAAAATATGTGGGTGTATTTTACCCAGTGTGATGCTCAGGTAAATATAGGCAAAACCTGTTAAATGAAACATTATGTGGGTAAATTTTCTGGTTTGACACTTTTGAAGATGTGCACATACCTTTATCTTTGTACAAGTGAGTAAACATAGAGACTGCTTCCTGTATCCCCCATCACAGCTACTGGGATGCATAGCCAGCTACTATTATGCTAAAGTAAAACTTTACAGTAGAAAAGTACAAGATGGGTTATTGTAACCCAATGTTATGCCCTATGGGTACAAGTATGACACTACATTCTTGAAACAGTTCATTAAGGAAATGGGGATGAAGGAATAGAGTTTCTGAGCAATAAAGCTCCTTGTTCAGGCATCTGCAAAAAGCAAGGGGCAGAGCCAGTATCTGCTGCACCCAGCACAGCTCTTGAAGTTCCCAGGGGGAAGAATGATGAGAGGATGGAGAAATAAAGGTAAGAGACAATATACAAAAGCTGAGGTCAGGTGGAGCTGTCTGTCTGGCTGGGAGGAAAATGAACTCCTCAACCACTACAGTGCACTTATTTGTACACTTGGGAAGTTGATTGCAATTTCAACCCCTCTGCCTAGTAACTTGTATGCCTGGATCACCTGGGCACCTTGCATTCTCAGAGGTGGAATAGCTTGTTTATTGGCTTGCCTCAGGCTCTCCGTGTTCTCAAGGCTGGCCTGCTTTAGCCCCACACATGTTAGTGATCTCCAGCTTTAGCTACTCCCCACAAGAATCCTTTCAGGGTCAGTCTGATTGCAAAGCTTAATCTAGGAATCTCTAAGAAGTATTGGGACTTGTCTGCAGGATACTCCAAAGTTCCTCTTTCCCAGTCTGCATCATTTGATTAAGTGAAAACCTATCCAAACTTGCCTTGAGATCATGGTTGCAACCTTTGCATGTTTTGCCCGTACCGTGTTGGTTGGACTGATTCATCATTATTTAACCCACTTATTGAAGCAATAAATAATTTTCAGAGAGCTATCAGTCACCATGTCTTCAACTTCAAAGGAAAATGTATGCTAATGACTTAAACATAAGGGAATCAGTAATCATACATAAAGAAGGTCACAGGGAAGCTAGCTGCAGGCTCAGTATGGGATGGCTCTGCCTTATTCTGCCCTCTTACCTCCTCTGTGTTGACTGAGCTTCAATCTTATGGCTGGATATAAGATGACAGTATATTTTCAGGCTGCACATACAGAAATAGACTTTCCATAAGAAGAAACCAGCCTCTTTTTAGGAATGAGAACCTTTCCCAGAGGACCTCAAGGCCAGAAGACCTCCTCTCTTTTTTCAGCACTCAGGATGAGTTCAATGCCTGTTCTAAATCCATTGGTGGGAAGAAGAATGAGACCCACAATAGATTTACACTGATCACCCGGAGACAACAAGGTTGGGAAGTTAACCACAGATTGCCTACTCTTCACATAAATGAGAAGTCTAGACAGGGACAGTGGCCAGACAGTGCAGTGTCTCCTTATGGGTCAGGCCATTCTCACTGGCTGTGATATTCACTCTTGGTGTTTGCAGTTTGTCACCAGCTGAGCTGGGAGCCAAGTACATAGTCCCAGCATCCTCCGGCACAGCCCTGCTGTCCACCTTCCCATTTTGGCAGCCAAGCCTGGTGACTTCATGATTGCTGGCGATATGAAGCTCCTTTTACTACAACTCTAATTGATTTGTTGATGACGTTGCCTCAACACACTGCTGACTGTCCCAGTAGCAGCATGAGATGCTGTAATTTTCCAGAGCAACAGTTCAGTTGAAACTATGGTCTCATTTCCATTTCCTGATTGCATTTTCAGAAATAAGAAAACTATATTTGTGCTGATGAAAACTTAGCATCAATCATAGATAATATAAAAAGGCATCTGACAAATTCAGGAAAGCTGACATATGCAAATATGTTTGGGTTCCCTGCATTCAGTGCAAATTTGGAGCTGCTAACTTCTATTCAAAGGGAGTCTCTTTGGAGTAGTGATGGATGAACTGAGTTTTATCCAACATTCAACCCCACAGCAATGCTGCCAGGCCACAAATTGCTTCTCCTGAACTCCCCCAGTGTTATTCCTGGAGAAGCAGTGTGTGGTGTGGATAACTCTCAGAGCACATGACGATCTGTCACCAAAAGCAAATGGACATCTTCTGGGCACCAGCTTTTGCCCTCATCAACCAACAAGCCTCTCATTTTAGAAATGTGTTACTGTCCCATGTAGATGTTTTCCCTTGTTAGAAGAACACACAGAAACTTGGAACCAGGCATGAGGTATAGGATTGTAATCCCAGCTACACAGGAGGGTAAGGCAAGAAGGATGCAATTTTGAGGCCAACCAGGGCAACCTAGAGATAAATTGCCTCAAAAAAATAAAGAAAAGAAATGGGGCTGGGGAGTTGGGAAATAACTCAGGGGCCCCCTTGGTTCAATCTCCAGTATTGCAGATAACAAACAAGAACAACAAACAACAAGTTGGTGGGCCATTAAGAGAGGGTCAAATTGATATTAGCAAGGCTCAGTGGCAGAACTAGGATCCTCGGGTTTCCCTAGGACAAAGAATTGGTCTTGTTTCCATTTCCTGACCCAAGTCTCCAACTTGCCACAAGACTGGAAAAGGCTTGGCCCTTTGCAGTAACCAGCCCCTCCTCTCTGGCCTCTCTCCCTTGTGCCCAATCACGATGGTCTTCCTTGGTTGCTTCCTACAGGGGATGCTCCTCTAGGCAGCTTTGCCTGGCCTACTCTTACTAGTCCCTGAAACTCAGTCTAAACATGTCCTTGTGGAGCCTCTGTGACTCCCCAGACAAGCTTTCCTGTCCCGTCCTACTCCAAAATTCACATTAGGACTTCAGTCCTAAGGTGATGATATTACAAGGTGGGCTTTGGGACAGGTGAGTAAGTGGGTGACTAATTTAGAGGACGTGATTAAGAATGAGATGAATGTCTTTTCAAAAGAGGCATCAGAGAGCTCTGTGGTCCTTCCATTTCTTCTGCCATGTGAGGACCTGGTCTTTGTCCCTTTTTCCTTTCTGCCAGAATTCTACTATGTAAAGACACAGTGACAAGATGCCACCTTGAGAACAGAGAGCAGCTCTCACTAGTAAGTCTGCCAGTGCCTTGATTTTGGACTTTGTAGCTTCCAAACTGTAAGAACGTAAGTTTCTGTTCTAATGGATTACCCAGTCTCAGGTGTTTTGTTATATAACAGCACTGCTGTGAACTTTTGTCTCCTTCAATGCACTTAGCCAGCTATATTGCCTAGTTGTCTGTGTGACTTTTGAATCACTGTGTGTCTCCTCCTTCCTGTGACAGATGGGAGCAAGTTTTTATTGTTTACCACTCAATTTCCAGTACTTATCTCAGTGACTGGCACATAAATGTGACTCAGTATTTCTGAATGTATCAATGAGGTTTACTTCACAATTCTGCTTCCTTCAGAAAGAGGTGACTTCTCTGAGACTGCTCGCGGCAGGAAATGGATCCTCACTGCAGTCCCAAGAAGTCCTCATGCCAACCAGCATGTTCTCTAAGAGTATATACTATCCAGATTCCACTTCTATCACTTAAAACTTATGTAAATGGAACTACAGCTTTCCAGGATAAATGGTGATGGATTGAAGATAAATGTTGGCATGACAACATCACTTGCTTCATTATAAGTAAAATGCATGTCCTGGACTAATGTCCCCTGTCCTTTACAATGTAGTAATTTGATTCCTAAGCTTCAAGTCGAGATCTAAATTTTCTTCTCCAATAATTAAATGGTATGAGCCTCATGTAAAAGGGGGAAGATTATATGTATACAGGTATATATATATATACACACACACACACACACAAGGTAGATAGCTATACTACTAATCTGTGTTAGTTCATCAAAAAGAATAGTTGGTGCTTTCATTGTTTGATTGTTTGATCATTTATTGTGCCTAAATCTTGTAACCTGAACAACTACTTCTAAAATAACAGTATACAATAAATTAATTAGAGTTAATTTCCTACTATTTTTTGAAATTCTGTATCATTTCTATCCTTTTTTCTATTTTACTTTTTAAAAAAATTAACAAATTAAAAAAATACTATCCAGTGACAGATTGTTGGAGATGGGGACTGAGATGGGGAAGGAAGAGGGTGAGAGAGAAGGGAGGTCCAAAATGACCAAGATGTGCTATGTTCGTGTACCAATCTCCCCAAATAAATGTAACTATGATGTATGAAACATACACTAATAAAATTAAACATGAAAATATTAGCCAGGGAGCCCAGAATATTAAGTCCAAATTCAACATTAAGTTCAATGTTGTGCCAGAATAGATTACACACTTGCCAATAAAAGAGATTTTAAGAGTCCTCCTTGGACTGTTGCGATATCTGGATGCAAAATTGTGTTTTCTCAAATTACCACTTGAGATAAAATTCCACTGGTTGTTTGTAATATTGAACACAGCTTTAGGTCTTCTTAAAGCCATCAAAGAGTTGGCTGTCTATCCTGTAAATGTCCACTTTCATTGACTTGCTTCCAGATGGAAGTTTAAACTGGATGTTGTTTCTCCACACGGAGCTCATCACTCATGTAAAATGAGTTCCTTGTGTGGTGGCCCCTTCCTGAAGCTCGCAAATCCACGAACAGACTCTGTATTCACTCTCTCCACAACTCCCTTTCCTTGCAGACACTGGGGGCTTCTCTATCCTTAAGTGATCACAGTCAAGAAACAGGAACACCACCTATGGCGTCCAGTGGTGGCCTGCCTCACATCCTGGGGCTTAATTTCCATGAGAAGTCTTCACAGTGAACCTCTTTGCAAACCAGGCTCATTTTAATGAAGAAAATTGATTAGCACGAAGAGTTTCCTTGAAGATAATTGGGATTGAGTGGAGATGAGAGTCCTTATATACGTCTGGAAGGTGGGGACAATTGGAGGGGACAGAACAGGAAGCGTAAACCCACGTCACTGAAGGAATTCTCTAAAACTGATCAGGTACAGGGTTTAAATCATTTCAACTGCATGTCAGAGCCAGAAGCCAGTGACTCAACCATGCCAGTGCACCCCAAACCTTAAACTCTCTGAAAGCTTGTTGCACAGAGACTGCTTCTAAGACACACTAACCTAGTCCCTATGGAAGTGATGACAAAACTTTTAGAGATGAATGCTCAAACTACTACTGCAACCCACTTATTTATTGAAAAGTGCCAATACTGCAATTAAACCTGGATATTGAGGTTTTAATTTAGAAAAAAAAAACTCAGTAGTGGAGGAAAGGAGAAAAGACAGGGATTACACACACACACACACACACACACACACACATATATATGATAGCTAATACAATTGTACTACTCATTGTATTAGTTCATTAAAAGGAAGTTAGTGCTTATACTGTTTGATCAATTTTGCATGCCTAGATCTGGTAATCTGAGCAACTATTTTGAAGACAACAATACACAATATAATAACCATCATTAATTTTTTTATTTTCTTGTCTTGAAATTCTGTCTCATTTTATTTTTTTTTTAAATTCTCTTTAAAATTAAAAAACTCATACATTGACATCTTTCGTCTTGCAAGAAAAGCACAGTAATATGCATGCCATAGGTTCACCGCCACCACCTTGTGGTGAGCTGGGGAGATGTGTAGTTTTGAATGATTCATCCTTCTGGGAATCTGGAGTCTTTATAAATATACTCAGATCAACAAAGTTCAGCAAAGAGCACGGCCTGGAGTGGAGGGGTCCCCCAGTTCCTCACCATGTGGGATTGATTGCTGGGTACTCCAAACTTGGAGACAATAATAATGGTGCCAAAAAGACAGAACAGGAGAATTCTATATAAGCTGTGGGGCCTAACTGCTATGGATCAAATGCTCTCCACTGGGTCAAGCGTTGGAAATTTGGCCCCTAATGCAGCAGTGTTGAGAAGCAGAGCCTTTGGGAACTGATTATATTACGAGGACTCTGCCTTCAGGAATGGATTTATCCCTGCATGGATAGATGGGGCATTGTTGGATTGATTTTATTATAACACTGAGCTCTCTCTGGCCAGCTTGCCTCTGGGCCATAATCTCTGCCCAGTCATGACCCTGCAGGAAGGCTTTCACCAGGGCTGAGCAGGAGAGGGCACCATGGTCATGGATTGCTCAGACTCCAAAACTATGAGCCAAATGAACCTCTTCTCTTTATAAACCTTTAAGCCTGTGGTATTCAGTTATAGCAAACTGAATTCAGAAAACAGGCTAACACTTAACTTTCCCACACAGAGTGATCTGAGGCCTTCGTCAGCTCATAGAAACACACTGGAGGAACTCAGTATCCTGGGAACCCCATCCTCATGGGCTACAATGGGAGGAGACAACCAGTTCCTGTTGTTAAAGAATTACAGTGGGCTGGGCTGGGGGCTGTACTTTGGTGGGTGGCAGAGCACTTGCCTGGGATGAGTGAGGCCCTGGATTCCATCCTTAGCACTATATAAAAGACAAATTATATTGTGCTCAGTGGTGGCCTCCCCAGTACACCTGAAATCTTGCAAGCTGTACACATTCTCTTACGAACCCAAAGATATGGTTAAGGTAAGGATTTGGGTAGGAGGCACTGGTCCTCAATTATGTGAGTGAGCCCTAAATACAATCAAATGAATCCTAGTAAGAGAGAAGCAGGGGGAGTAGAGGGACAGACATGGAAGACAGTGACACAGAGAAGAATAAAAGCCACGTGAAGGCAGAAGTGGGGTTGGAGGGATACAGCCAGAAAGCAAGCAGAACTGACAGCCTCCAGAAACTGCAAGAGGCAAGCAAGAGTCTCCATAGAGCTTCTGAATGGAGCCAGCCTGCTAAAAGCTGCAGCAAGGGCTGTGACAAGCATGTCCTGCTAGCATTTGCCACTTAAATTGAGGTGCAAAGGGTGGCTGGGAGGAAGGGGAGACAAAGGTTGGGGTCAGTTAAATGGACCTTTGGACATAGAGAGAAAACAAAAGAAGCCTGAGGTTCCAGACATTGTCCCAGTCATATTTGTCTCTACTTGCCCAGGGCCTGGGTTGGGGTGTAAACTTGTGCTTAGAGAAGGCCAGTGGCTGCAAAAAGAGATGAAAACTCTGTGACTGTCTGAGTCCTGCAGAAAACTTGTCACATAGGTTGGCTTTCCCAGCACAGATGGCTCCTGATAAGCGATGAGTCCTCATGCCCGGGGGAAGCCTGCCACCTGATTCCTGGGACAAGTTCCATCTGCCCCCATTGCTTTGATAGCTCAAGTTCAGCCAATGAGAACTCTAACACAGGAAAGGGTATCACAGACTCCTTTGTCCAAGCGCTAATCGCTCCTCTGCTTTCACGGCTAAACTGCATTCCAGACCCAGAGCTTCCCTCCTGGTGCTGTAAATTGATCTACCTGCAAGTCTTAAAGGACTTGGGCTTTTCCTCTAGGAGATCTGTGCCCTCCACGGCCTTGCCATGGCCTTGCTATGGCAAGGTGTCTGCAGTGCTGGGAGCCAGATGTGGTATCACACACCTGTAACCCCAGCTACTCAGGAGGCTAAAGCAGGACGGTTCTCGTCACAGCAGTGGTCGGGGAGAGAGAAGAAGGACCTGGGAATACAGCTCCAGCGGTGGAGTGCTTGCCTGTTATGCACACAGCACTATGAGTTCACTGCCTAGCACCAAAACCCAAAAAATCTGGACATGGTGGCCAGTGCCTGTCATTCCAGCTACTTGGGAGGTTGAAGCAGGAAGCTCACACTTGAGGTCAGCCTAGGTAACTGTATGGGACCCTGTCTCACATCAAATCCTTTCAGAACCACTGGGATTGTAACTCATTGGTACAGTGCTTTGGTAGCATGTGCAAGTCCCTGGGTTTAGCCCCTAATCCTATTGCCAAAAACAAAATGAATAAAAAAATCCCACAAAAACCGAAACTGCCAGGGATTGAGGTTCTAAACATGTTCCCTCTTTACTAGATGCAGAGGACTTCTCTGATTAATAAAAAACACCAGGTCTGAGGTTGGGATCAAACCCCAGCACTGCAAGACAAACACAAAAACAAAACTCACCAGTTTTTCTTACCATGTTCCCTCCTTTACGCCCAGGACACTTGGGCACCTCAATCCCCCAGGCCAGAAGCCATGGGAGCATAGACCCTTAATGTCGATACTCATAACAGAAAACACATGGACCAGAAATGGAAGATGCCCTATTAAAATATCCTCAGAAGTGATTTGTGCAGGGCTGTAACTCTTGCTGTATTTAGTCTGAAGAACTTACAAGCAAGGAGTTTGCATGGGGACTTTATACTTTTACCCGACTGTTTGTGCCTGAGCAGGGTCTGTGAGTTTGGTCTGGTGCCTAAATCCACAGAAGCACGCAGGAGACCAAAGCCTGGCTGACGCAGGTTTTGCTTACTGAGTGGGCTCGGGCTGCGGCCAGAGGGAGGCATGGGCTGTGATTTAGACCCTTGTCACTACTCCTCTTCATCCTGTGCTGCCCAGGCTGTGTGCCCCCCTGCATCTTTCGGCTCACCGAGTCAGTCCTGAGTCAGTCCTTCATAACCCACAGTGACTCCTCGTGGTGGCTTGGGAGTGATAGGAGCTGATGAATGCAGGGCTGGGTCACTGAGGATGGCTTGACCCCCTGTGGGCCACAAATCATCCACATCAATGAATGAAATGGAACCTGAGCCCAAACCCAGTGTGGTGGATTAACTAATGGTCAGCTTGGAACACCCAGCTGAACTGAGTCAGCACGGTGCTGGGTTTGGAAGGCCCACCTGAGGACTGTTGCCAGCAACATAAAAGAGAACTGGAGGGGAAGATGGTGCACCGTTGAGCGTCCTGGAGCAGCTTGTTACACTGGTTTTCCTGATATGAACTCGGCTCATCATCAGAGGAGCTCGTTTCTCTTTGGCGAGCTCTGGTCCTTACTTTGAGCATCACTTCCTGGCTCCAGTGCAGGTCCCTCAGCCTGCTGGCCTAGACTTTCAAGCTTCTACCACTGACCTTTGGGCCTTCCCAGGGCAGAGATTTGGTACAAACTTGCATGAGACATCGCCATGGGCTTTAGGCCTGCAGCTGAACTCACGGAGGACACTGCTGGGCTGTAGGCCTCCAGCTGGACTTGCAGGACATTGCCGTGGGTCCAGGCCCTCAGCTGGGTTCTTTGGGTCTCTAGGGTGTGGGCAGACCTCCCATACTCTTTTACATTTGACTGTTGGTATGAATATTAATTATAAAATAATTCTACGAATTTTGTGCCCTTTATTAAATCCTTTCCCTTGTAAATCCTGACTACAACACCTGGCAAAATGAGAGCTCCTCCCAGAGCCTTCCTCCTTCCCTCTGGGCCCACACTCCCTCCTTTGCCAGGCCCTTCGCCGGATGAGTCATACCATGCCTACCAAATAAGGAAAGTAGGAAGAACACAGAGCGCCACCAGACTTTAAGATCCCAGTGTGTGCAATATCCTCACCGAGTACCCTGTGGACTCCATGTGCAGGGGAGTGACAAGCAGAGACACGGCTCTGTGTGCTTCCACTATGGCATCTGAAGCCTCTTGGCTGCAGGATCCACATTCACAATAGCAGTGACTTGACTTTGAGAGGTGGCAGCCATGGATTGGACAGAAAAAGACTGTCCCCAGTCTGTGACGTAGTCCTCAAGGTGCGTGCAGAAAGCTGGTGGAGTCTTGTGCCAAATTCTCA
>PVJX010037292.1:0-17046 GCA_004027295.1 Dolichotis patagonum
CCTTTGCTACCCATTGTATGTCCTCATGCTACTTTGCCTCATAGTAGTCAATGGTATAATATTGTCAGTTATAGTTCCGATGTTTATTTAAAATATCATACAACACAGAAATGAACAGATGTGTCAGTTATTTTGCTTTGTTTCCAATTTGCAAAATTACTTTGCAATTATTGCATTATTTTCACACCAAAATCTCACCAGATCCACAACCACAGCCATTTTAAGTCTTTTGTCACTCGGAGATAATGGTTTTCACTCTGGTTCTTTTCTGAAATTATTTGCAATTCAAGACTCACATAGACAAGAATGATTCTCAGGCCTTAATCCATAACCTGTTACCCGTTAAGTGAAGACTTATCTTTATCCTTATGCTCCCTTAACAACACGTGTGGAACATGGTCACCTACTTTTCTTACTGTATTTTTTTAATTAGTTGCACAGATTAATGGGTTTCATTTTTGTCAGATTCATACACACACTCATTATACTTTGATTATTTTCACCCCTCCATTGCCACCCTTGGTGTCCCCCACTTCCATATTTCTGAGGAATTTCAATGTGTATAATATATTTTAAACGTATTCATTTCCCTTTTTACCTCTTCTTACCCCCCTTCATATTCTCTAATTAACAGTCTCCCTTTGACTTCCTTGTTATCTAGATTTGTCTTCCTTGTCATCTATTTTAGATTTCATTAGAAATGACATGCAATATTTGTTTCCCAAGCCTGGCTTATTAGAATCAAGTGACAGCTCCAGATCTATCCATTTCACTGAAAATGCCAATATTCTTGTTCTTTATGGCTAATACTCCACTGTGCACATATACCATGTTTTCTTCACCCACTCTTCTGTTGGTGGGTATGTAGGCTGATTCCCTATCACAGCTATGTTGAATGTACCCAGTGAGTATGACTATGCAAGTATCTCTATACCATTTTGACTTTAATTGCTTCAGCTATAAAACAAACGATTGGTATAGTTGGAGCAAATCATAGCTCTATTTTTAGGTTTTGAGAAACATTCATACTGATTTCCATAGTGGCTGTATTATTTTCCATTCCTGCCAACAGTACCAAAGTTTTTCCTTTTATAAATGAGTCTTCACCAGCACTCACAATTTTGTTGTTGTTGTTTTGTTTTTGTCCTCTGTATTCTTCATGAAGGCCATTCTGATGGAACCGATACAGAATCTCAGTGTCATTTTGATTTACAATACCCTAATGACTAAGAACATTGAGCTTTACTTCATATACTTACTCACCCTTTGTACTTCTTTTGAGAATTCTTGTTCAAAACATTTGCTGTGGAGTTCCCTGTGGTACCCAATGGGCCAGTATCTGCTTGCATTGACCTGCTGGCATGAGGGTGGATGACTGCTAACTACAGGGAGCCAGGACATCTTGAAGATGGGGAGTTTCACCAACTTGAGCAGAGATGGGCCTTCTGGGGAAACAAGGAAGCTCCTTCTGGTCAATCAGATAAAAGTTAGTAATTCAGCCGCGTTGTCACCATGCCTTGCTAACCTGAAACAAGCCTCTACACTCAGCAGAGTGCTGCGCTTTTGTTGTTTCTTTATAAATCTGAAAGTTTGAGTCCCTTTGGTACTTCATTTCACTAGTCTCCTGAACTCCACAAAACTACTCTCAGTCTCCTTTATCTTCATTCTTCTCTGTTAGGGTTTGCTGGCCCAAATCTGCCAATTTGCCAATTTATTGATTGGGTTATTTAATATTGGTGCTAAAGTTTTTGAAGGTTTTATTTTTTTTACATTCTAGATATAATCACCTGTCACAAAATTATCTGGCAAAGATTTTATCCCATTCTGTAGGCTGCTTAATTCTGTTAATTGTTTCCCTCAATGCACATTGGCACATTTTAAACATATGTAACATTCATCATAGGGAATTTTTACAGGGACTTCCATGTAATTCCATTTGTTTCTTGCCAGTATTTCCTGTGGTATTGGAGTCCTATTTAGGAAGTCTGCCTGTGTCTATGACCTCGAGTGTTTCCCTTCTGTTTTCTTTTAGTCAGTTTCAAAGTTTCAAGTCCTATATTTAGGTCTTTGATCAATTTTGCATTGATTTTTGTATAAAGTGAAAGATAGGCATCTAGTTTCAATCTTCTACAAATGGCTTTCCAGTTTTCCTACCACCATTTGCTAAAGAAATTGTTTTCTCTCCAAAGCATAATTTTGGCTCTTTGTCCTGAATCACATAATTGTAGGTTTGTGTAGGTTTGTTTCTGTGTCCTCTATTGTGTTCCACTGGGCTTCATGTCTATTTTTGCACCAGTACCATGCTGTTTTTGTAAATGCAGCTTTGCAACATAATTTGAAATCTGGTATTTTGATGCCTCAGCCTTTGGTCTTTCTGCTTAAAATTGTTTTGACTGTTCTGTGCCTTTTGTTTCCAAATGAATTTTGAGGGCTTTATTTAGTGCTGTTAAGAATGTCAGTGGTATTTTGATGAGGATTGCACTGACTCTATAGATCACTTTGGTAATACAACATAATTTTGACAACATAAATTCTGCCAATTTGTGAACCTATGAGGACTTTCTGCCTTCCCATGTCTCCTTCAATCTCTTTCTTCAGTGTTCCAAAATTTTCATTATGGAAATCTTTTACCTCCTTGCTCAGGTAATCCCAAGTTTGCTGTATGTTTGTGCTTTTTAGCTACTGATTTTTTTTTTTGTACCAGGGATTGAACTCACAACTGCACGCTTGCAAGGCTGGTGCTTATGCCGCTAAGCTAAATCCCAACCTTCAATGATGCAGTTCAATTTTTTTTTTTTTGGTAGCAGAGATCGAACTCATGAGCTCATGCTTGCCAGGCAGGCACTTATGCTGCAGAGCTAAATCCCCGGCCCGCTACTGATTTTTTCAAATGCTGATTTTATATCCTGTATCCTCTACTTTTTATCACAAGGACCAGGTAGCCTACTGTTGTAGGAAGGTGTCATGTTATTTACAAGGATAAAAATAGCCCTGGATTCATATCTTACACTAGAAGGAAATGTGTAAAACACAAGGAAAAATCTCAAAATATATGATACTCATGACCCAAAGAAAAACTGCCAGACCAAAACAAAACTTTTAAAGTCAGACTGGTTCTTTTGTTAGAGGGCTGCTCTGACTTTCTCCATCAGAGTTGTGTATTCTCTTCAGTTTTTCTTCTAAAGTTGAAGGTCCTTTCCCATTTTTTTCTCATCTTGATCAAAGACGTTTTCTCTCTGTATTTGTGTTGTTGCCTTGGTTTTCATTCCACTATCACTGAAGCAAGAACCCAAAGAACTCATCATTGCAGCAGATCACATGTGAGATGGTATCAAACACACCCAGACTATAAATTGGGAATCCCCAGGCTTGCCCTTCTTACACTACCGATTCAAAATGCTATACTCAGAATGCTTTAAATGCAGCGTTAAAATTGTGGACTCAGAAACTGTGTTTATATCCTACCCCTTTCTTTTGCTTCCTCTTTCTAGTCCATGTTCTTCTTTCTCTTTGGAATTTATCTCCCAACTTCCGAAGAGTCTTCTTTCCAGGATAATCAAATAGCTTCTTGTTTGTGAAAGTTCTTAGGAAGTTTCGAATGGGATGAATGAAGGGATTGACAGTCCATCAAAGTGGTATGGAAACATCTGAACAATCATCAGTCAAAGAAGGAAGCATCATTTAAATTTAAGGAAAATCCCCTGAAAATAGAGCTGCCATTGACCCCTGCAATGGAGTGGCCATCTGAAAAGAACTTACCTTTAGGAGTAAAAAGTACAGTTCAGGTGCCCATTAGGATCAACACAGAAGATTAGCATGTAACGAGGCTCCTGGGGAAGTAACCATGCCCTGTGACTCACAAGGCCCCAGATCACATGTGCAAAAACAGTTGCCAAAGCAGAACTGAGTGTGTTATTAGTAGGATGCCTTAGATATGACATCAGCCTGAGATGTGACATCAGCACTGCCTCGCAAGACCTGTATGTAGAAGTTCATGTGTGTTTCATGATTTGTGCAGCATAAAAGAACACAGGCACCAAGAAGGGCTTACCAACCCTGCTTTCCTCATGCTAGCCTTCCCTGCTGACTCCAGGGTATTCTTTTATCTTAATTCTTCCTCTTTTACTCTATATAAACTCACTCCACAGAGCTAGTTTCTCCCTTACTCTTCACTTTGACTTTTTAAATAAACTTTCCCTGCTGTTTTTTGTTCATTTCATTTAATTCTTTGTTCTGGATGAGAAGAACCTGGAACACAACTCCAGACAGAGGAGCAAGTAACCCAAAACCTGGTAACATTTGACTGGTGAGGAACTTACCAAAGCTGCTGCCCCATACCATTTTGATCCAGCCATTCAGGAGAATCAAAAGCCAGGAGATTCCAACAACAGAATCCGAAAGACCAACACAGTCTCGTGCTGCTTAGGGGCAGGGATGCATCTGGAGAAATGCTTTTCCATGGTGATCTCCTTGTGAGAACGTTGTAGAGCTCTTGCAAAGCATTGCCATGGTGGAATGGGAGCAGTTGCCATCACTGATTGTCTACTTTGCTGTCCCTAATCGCTTTAATTTCATTTCCTGATCATTCAACATGGTCTGTTGTTGGTAACTTTAGCAGTAGATTTTTTGTGCTTAGAGGCCATGATGAACAAAATGTGAGATTAAATCAAGGGCAAAAGAACAAAAGGTGTAATCAAGAGAAGTAGTAAACATGAGATATATGAGGTTGCAGCAGCATTTCACAGCAAATTGTTTGACAATAAACCTTTTTTTTGTTGTTGTTGAGACAGGGTCTTGCTATGTAGACCTTGAACTCACTTTGTAGTACAGCTTGGCCTCAAACTTGGAGCAATCCCCCTGTCTCAGCCTCCCAAGTGCTGGGATTATAGATGTGCACCATCACACCTGGCTGATAATAAATCTTTTTATGTTAGTAATAGTAAACTTATTATAAACAGCTGAGTCATATAGAAATTAAGTTAGAGGGATCAAACCTTCCAGGGAGTCAGTGCAGAAATGAGACACATCAAAACACAAGAACAGATGAACTAGGACTCTGGGCCAAGGGTGAAGTTCATCGGACACCATGAGTTCAGTCTTTCTACTGAAGGAAAGTGCAGCCACCCCTTACCAGGCTTCTGAGTTTTGAGGAATTTCAAATGCAAAATAATGGGGGCTCCTGAGAGATCATGGTGGAGCCCCCTGGGGGTGACTTTAGGAAGTCAGGGAACCTGGAGCTCCCTTAGCCACTTGAGAAACCCTTAAAAGATAGGAGTGGAGCACTTTTAGATAGTGTTGGAGTCCCCGTAGGTCTCCCTAAGCCATCAGAGAAAGAGTATCTCTTACATTTATCCCAATAATAAAAACTTCAATACTTTCTTTAGGGCAGTAGAAATAGGAACCTCTTTTTAGCATTTAAGGGAAAAAGCTCTAAGTACAAAGGTGGGTCTACTTTGGATCACAGACACTTGAAGTGATGTTCACTGGCTATCACCTTTGTTTTGCTCAGGTCTTCCAGCAGATGTTTCTAAATTACCTGAATTTCTGTCAGAAGGGTTTCCCTCCTAGTTTAGGAGAAAATCTATCTTGATTCAGAAGAGAAGCAGGTAGAAGGCCCATGTTTCCTAAAAGCAGAAGCTTAGCTCTTACCTGCAAGGATGAGATTTCTTGGTGTCCATGAATTCAGTGGAAAAGAAAAATAGTGACCAACATGGCAAAACCATGTCTAAAATAGGTTTTGCCAACTAAAATAGAGGGTAAACATGGTAGAATCGTGCAGAAGTCCCCAGGATGATAAGGTCCCAAACATGGTGGAAAGGCATACTGGGGTGAAACAAGGTCCTCAGAAAGAAACTCAAGGAGGACACCTAGAAATAAAAAGCCACGTGGGGAAAAGCATAAATGAGACTTTGAATATAAAAAGGGATAGGTTGGGCTAGGCAGCTACTCAAGCAGAAGACGAAGCCCAAGTTACCAGTATCCACCCTCCCCCCCACACACACACGCTAAACTCTATGTGTCACAACCATGGAAGCTGCATGGTTTACAAAAGCCCTCTTGGGCCCAGAGGAAGCTAAAATGGTTCCTTCTGCAACTGGATCAGGGACAAATGCCCTGCAAGCCCCCAACAAACTTGTACCCACTGGTCCAGATGAGGAAAGAGAAGACAGTCAAGGCTGAAAATAACTACTCATAAGCATAAGATGATCCAAACAAACTAAGAAAAGCAATCCCAAGTGATTTCATTGATTTAAAATTATTGGGCAGAGAATTCCATACTTTAGGGATCCATTTTCAGGACTAAAAACTGTGCTGTCCTTTGTCACTCCGTCACACTCTATCTTCTCAGGTGCTGCACACAGTTCATAGAATTTATTTTTCCAGATATGATTTTCTTGAAATTCAAATAGATCTATTTCCAGATTTCCAAAGTCTAACCAGGATAAGTAGGAAAGATCAAATTCTTCAAATTTGGCTTTATCTGGAGAAGGAAGAAAATACAGGGTTGTCTTTATCTTACAGAACTGTAAAAATCTGTTAATAAAAATTCTACTTTGCAACTTCTACTATGCTAGAAAATTTCTTGAAGGTTTCTTGATGGCTTGTAGGATTGTATGTAAATGTAGTATTTTTTAAATGTACTTTTAGATTTGAAATATTTCAAGATCCCACTTTCAAAATTTCTTTCAAAAACGTGCAGTTTTCTCTCATATGTTTTGATGTCACAAAATATCCTTTCTGCTGTCTTACCTACACCTTGTAGTTTTTTATTCAGTACATTGAAATGTAGTGTAAAATTTGTAAAATATGTGAGGGCCTTACGCCAAGTTGTATCAGAGAGATGTGCTCATTCTGTCCCTTTTCATTCACAAACAACCTAATTTCACCCAGGAAGGCTACAAATCTCTCCTTGACATCCTCTGCTCAGCCAGCAAACATTATTGGAAGTAAATAAGCTTTATAATGTGCCTGCACCTCGACAAGAAGTGCTTGGAACTGTTAAAAATTAAGAGCATGAGCCGTGATGTAATTCACTATTTTGGTGACATCTTTAAGTATACCATCCAATTTTTTTTTTCCTGATTTCCCTGGTACAAAGACCTTCTTCATGTATGATACAGGGAAACTGAATGACTGGGTGTTTTGCTTCTTTAACAAAGAACTGCATGAAACCAGATGTTGCCCCCATCCCACTGGGTGCCCCATTACTAGTAACTGAAACCACTTTTTCTAGTCTTAGGTCTTGTGACAAATTGCCTCCATCACAGCACTGTGGACATCCACCCCTAGTGTTCTTCCAAGCAAAGACATCAGTTTCACCAGCTCTTCTCTCACGATGTCACCAGCAGCATAACGACGAGAGCCTTGCGTCGTTGTTCATGTTTGTGCTCTCATCCAAGCACACATTGTAAGCCAGTGGTGAGCTGCTGACTGACATCACTTGCCATGTGCAGGGCTCAATCTTTAACAGTATTTCTGCTGAATGCTATCTTAGAGGTGCACTGCATAATTTTATCCTTGTTTTGGGAAAAAGGATGTCTAATATGTCTAGTTTGTGTTCCCCCAAATTAAAAAATGAATCCTAAGGAACAGTGGAGGCTAAGAGTAGGAAATTTTATTGAGAGAGAGAGCTCCTGAGTAAGACAGGAGGGGACCTAAATGGGTTGCCAGTGAGCCCACTTCTCAAAGGAAGTTTTATAGAGCAAAATCATACATTGGGTGCAAAATCACAAGGTGAGTACAGCATGGGAAAAACTACTACTATCACTATTATCCCCAATAAGATTACAAGCATAGCTGTTTAGGTGATATTCCAGTGGTGACCGTAGGCCATGTAGAAAGTGCACGTAGGAAGAAGGAGGTTTTTTGAAAGAAATGAATTGGGAGGTCCCAGTCACCCACCTGGGTGACTGACTAATGTCTGTGTAGACTTCATTGGCTCAGGTGATACCCATTATAGTATATTGCTTATCCCTCAGGGAGCAGATGGGCCTGGTCATTCCATCTTTGTCTTGAGGCCTGACCTTCAATGGGTGCACCTCCAGCCACGGTGGTAATATATTCCCACCCTCTGACTCCCTCGAGGGCCCAGCCCTGTGCTACTGCCTATAGTATTCCTTCATAATTTAGTTCTTTGTAATAGGTTTGCCACCACTGCCCTAAACATCCCCTTTTCTGTTAAATTGGCGTGAAAACTTTATCTCTGGCTTTTCAGTGAGCTACTCGTTATCACACGCACAATCAACTTTTTCCCCTTTAATCTATTTTCAGTTAATTTAAAGATTCTCCCACCAGTCTGAAGTGGACCAAGAAAACTTGTCTACCAATACAGGTATTAGTAATTATTATCTAAAATTGTTACCAAGACACAGCAAAGTATATTATAAGCAAACCATGCTTATGAATGTAACCAATAGATAACCTCAAAAATAATTTCAAGGATTTTTCTTGAGGGAATGCAAATGAGTTTTACAAGGGAGAGTAGTCAGTAGGTTTTTTCACTATAAACTCTTCAATACTGTCTGGTTTCTTGGTGTACATGCATTTATTTGATAAAAAGAAAATGAAAGAATTGAATGCAGTGCAAAGTCAGTGTACAGCTTGGAACAAAGCAATAATACCTTCACACATTTTATTTGCCAGTTCATGTGTTACTGGTCACCGCCCCCCAACCCCCTTAAGTGAATGTGGCATAAAACTTCAAGCACAAGACATTTACATCAAGGGACTCACATCTGGGCAAGAGTCCCAGAAGAGTAGTGGTGGATGTAGAAATAGATTGAGACTTCAAATTCCAGCCCAAATGTTAAGTGGATATTCAATTGCAAATGTGTCTGCTTTGCATTCCCTGCAGCCTGTGGTGGGGTATTCATGTGCTAATCAGAATTCACCAAAACAATGTTGCTCATCAGTAACTAAAATCAGTACAAATTGTTAATGCAGAGAAACTTTCAACAAGCCAAAAGGGAACATACTTCAAAGTGAAGAAGCAGCTCCTAGTTTATTGTGGAAAATGCAAATCCCTGCCTCCTCCAAGCATTTATGTCTTTCTTTGGACTATCAAAGGTTTCGTGCCCAAGATAAATTTGAGTTTGCAAAGCTTCACCTCCACCCACAAGTTTCTCAGGCCTTCATTAGCTTCCGGAAACTTGTAGAACTATAGGCATGTCCTGTTTCATGCACCTGTGCTTCTTTAACTTAAAAAAGTTCTAAAAAGAAGTGCATCTCACTTGCTTAGTTCATGGAGTTCTCATTTTTTAGGTACTTTTTAAATAGCATTCCAGACCAAAACACATGCCATCTTTCTACTGCAAATCAAGTTATTTTGTCACTGTTCTACATTATGAACAAATACAATGCATTTTTAAGCAACTATTTAAAGGAAAACGTAAAGGTTACTGTTGCCCTGTATTCTTCCCAAAAGGTAATGTCTGCTTCAAATTCTTACATCATGTGCCAGGCATTTTGTCAGGAGTATTAGTCCATTTCCTGCACTATAACAAATTATCTCATACTGGGAACTTTGTAAAGAAGTAGAGCCTATTTAGTTCAAACTGGGTGTAAGGAACTGAGACCAGCCAAGACCACTGGCCTTGTGTAAAGGTAACACAGGGTGGAATTTATTATGCCTGAGTGCAGGCAAATGGATTGTGAAAAGGCCCCCTGTAGGGAACAGAGAGAAGCATACTTTTTTTTAATAGGCTTAATGAAGACAAGAAACATTAGGCGGGAAGATCTTAGTAAACATCAGAGGTCAGAGTTCTTTGGATGTCTCATTTTTCAGTGGGCAAAATCCTAGAGGTGTTCAGTGTGAATGTTTGGGTGTCATCAGGTGTCCAGATATTTGGAAGATTCCATGCTCCATTTTGTCTGTTTTATGACATCCTGTGTTTGCCAAGAGCACTGGTGCTGAGCTCAGAACCATGCTGCTGTGGGCAGACAGGTTGGATATTGGGAGAATTCAGCCTTACACTTGGGAAGCCGAAATTCTGTGCAGTCTGGTGCTGGGTCTGGTAAGATCTCCCTGATGGCATTACATCCTGGTGGATGGCCCCAAGGTGAAATCCCAGATAGGCCACGTGGTAAGACAAAATGCCACAGAGCAGAGTGGGACTGGCCTTGCTTTTTAAAAACAATCCAGCCTCTGGAGAACTAGTTTAACCTGTGAGCTTGACATTAAATCTTTGTATTACCTCCTGCTGTTATGGGGAAAATAACTGCCAACCTGTTAGACGTCAGATGTACCAAGTTTGTGGTCTCACAACATCCAGGAATGAAGTTGTGAACCAAAAGAGGAAGTTAGGGAAGTTTCAATGGAAATAAGGGGAAGAAATTAGCTCTTGGGTTTCCAGAAGGAGTTCTAAGCAAGCGGCTACTGATGCTTTTTGTCAGGAGTATTTTATACAGCAACATGAGTAAAACTATAATCAGCATGTAGGATTGCAGGTATAGTTATGTAGTTAATCTTGATACAGTAAGGAAGTAAGGCACGTAGCACAGGCACATAGAAAGCATCATTCATCACAAACCTTAGCTTATCTATAATTTCTATCACAGAATAAACAAAGGCATCTCTGGAGAGGGATGTTGGTGTGGGTCCAGTTGTTCTAGAAACCCGGCTATGTGTCTGATGCCTGTCTGGGCTCACAAGACCATACTTGATCTTAGCCAAAAGATTGAGAAGTGTTTGAGCTAACTGGTCTGAGTGGTTCTAATTACAGCATAATCTCAAGCTTCTGCTTATCTCTAGGGAAGTTTTCAGACCCGGCTGTTGCATCTCCATCTTGAGGCCTGGCTCTCTTCAAATTCACCTCCAGTCACAATATTGCTGTGTCTGGTCCTCTGCACTGACTCTCCAAGGGCTCAGTCCCTCTCTGATGGTTTGTTAATTTCCATCTAACTTATCTGTCTATAATACTGACGTTACCACACTGAAAACCAAGCTTTCCTCTTGGGGCCACAGTTTACCAACTCAAGCATCAGGCATTGCACCTCAGGAAGCCTGGTCTACAATCCTACAAAGTACATATTTTCCCTCATTTTACACTTAAAGAAACTGAGCCTCTTAATAACTGAGTCATTTAGTCAAGGTCAGTCAGCTAATGAAGACATGGTTCACAGAATGTCTAAAACCTAGCATCTGCTTAACTACTGCACATGTTTTATAAAACACAATTTGTAGGATAACATGCTTAAATTCTAGGAATTAAAGAAAAATTTCCCTGGCAATCTGTTTTCTGAAAAATCTTATCTGTAATAAAATACAACTGTGACTTTGTAATCACTCTTTTCTTTATTTGGAAATTGGTGGAAGCAACTGGAATGATAATGTGAAGAAGTCAAGAGACAGAGTATTTAATTTGGCTTCTTATGAAAGTCGTGCACAGCAGAATTTCTGAAGATAAAAGGAGCTATGTTTGCCAAGAGAGTAACTAAAGATACCAAAGGGAAATGAAATTAATTCCCTGCCTTAGTCACTTTTCATGTTGCTGGGACAAAATAAACCAATACTTGGAAGATAAAGGAATCGAGGTTTGTTTTGGCCCAGTTTATAGAGGTTTCAGCCCAAGTTCCCTAGCTCCAAGGTAGGAGGGTATGGCAGACAGACATGGGCTAGGAGGGCTGTTCATTGCACGGTGGTAGGAAGCAGAGAGTGATGGAAGGCGCAGAGAAGAGATAAAGCCTCCCAAGCCACATCCTTCGGTGATCTACCTCTCAACCAGAACCTGCCTTCTATGAGCAAGTCAGCTGCAAACTCTTCAGTGAACTAACTCATTGGTGGGCACCACGCTCCTATGACCCAATCAAGTCCAAAAGCCCCACTTGTGAGTGTGTGAGGCTTCAGGGGGCATCTAGGTATGAATCATAACGGCCACTGTAGCATACTGAGACAGGAGATTAGGGTGTGACAAAACTGGCTGGGGTAGTAGGTATGACCCGTTGATTATGAAATCCCAGGACACATGTGCAGAACAGTTCCCGGACTCTGCATGTGGACTTCTCATGAGAACTCCAGCAGGTTTTTGCGAGGACGGCCTGGACCTGGTTTGTGCCTGAGAAGGGGTGTTGTGAAAAGGACAGTCTATGTTGAGGTTGTTTGTTGTTTTTGTTGTTGTTTTTTTTCCAATGCGTTCTCTCTTGCATGGTGACCCACCCTTATGCTGTGGGGTACACTTTTTTCTATGTACTTGGTATAAACTCACCTACAGAGCCTTTTTCTTTTCCTAACGTTAATAAAATTTTGCAACTCTTTGCTCTAGGCTTGACCAATTCTTTGCTTAGGACAGAAAGAACCTAGAAACCACCTCCAGAAGGAGACTCCAGCACCCCAAAATCTGGTAACATACCACAAGCTTTTGAATCCACTTCTCACAATCTAGTAAGTGAGCATTGTCCTGGCTTCTAGATGAGGACAGAGAGGCTGGGGTGTTTAAAAAGTATTAACTTACACAGAGTGATGTAGGTTGGGATGGGGGAGGTCTTGTCTCAAACCTCAGCTCACCCTCCCAACAAACTTTCCACGGCAAGGAAGCCCATAATGCAAATGTGCGGAAAATGATTATTTGTGCAATACGCAGATCAGCAAGCAAGAGCAATGTCTCGCAATGATTTTTAAATAGTAAGTAAAAGATACATAACAATTAATTTGGAAGTCTTCCTTGAGAAAGAAAGAAATGTACACAGACCTATCTGGGCTGCTCAGACAAATCCACCATACTAGAGGGAGACTGGCTCTTGTGTCTTCTAAGGATATATTTAATACTTCTTTAAAAAAAATTATGATCAAAGAACAACAGAAAAATTTATGTTCATGAATGGTTCCCAAGTATAGCTCTTAAATTAAAAAAAAAAAAAACTCCATTAAATATGTGTTATGGCTTATATCCAGATCCTGCCAAACCTCAGATGGTCATAGATGGGACTTTGCAGAGGTGGCTGAGCCTAGACTGTGTGATGCTGGGGTTAAGTGTGCCCCACCCTGCATGTGGGTGCCACCACCCCTAGGGCAGTTGGCCTGGACAGAATGCTCAGGACAGAAAGAGGACTGCTATTGCTGCTTCTACACTTCTTCACTGTTCGGCTGCCTTCGGCCCACTGTGAGCTGTTTCTCCTCTGCATGCCCCTTTGCCATGCCACCTACTTGGAGCCAGCTGGCAATGGACTGAAACCTCTACAAACTGTGAGCTAAATAAACCTTTCCCCCTTTAATTATTGGTGTTAGATATTTTGTCTCAGCAATAAAAAAAAGCAACTAAGACAATATGTAATGTTAAGTCATAAATAGATAGCTTAAAATATTTGCAAGTAAATATTTTATTGCTTTGTAGAAACAACTTCTGGGAAGAAAGTTACAAAAAATAAATTTGCATTCCTAAAATTTACCAAAGGTATATAGAGTCCCTTCTTGCTTTTCTCTAGTATGGCCCTTATTTAATTCCTGGGTAAGTAGACATGAATGTATTCAAAGAACTGCAACAGAGTCAACCAGGTACACAGGAAGAAATCGCAAACTCTACTATCTGTGAATTGACCAGCACTTAAAGAACAATAATCAAAAACAAAAAAGAAACAAAAATTTGTTTCCTTTCTGTACCTTCAACTCAGTACCTATACCTGATGGTTGTTGTCAATATATAAGACTTAATGTGAATCAAGTCCTTACAGATGCAGGCACAGGATGGGCACTGCACGTTACTGTTGCGGGTTACTATTGTTACTATATTCTTTGTGATTATCACACCCATTGGCCCGCAGTGCTATTCTCTCTAAGGCTTACAGGTCAGTGTTCCTCACAACAGAAGACAGGTCTTGAGCTGTGGGCTGAGCTTCACATGGTTTGCCCGTCTCTCTACAGGGAGTAGAGCCATGGATGAGAGCAGATTAACTTTCTGCTTTTAGAATGTCATTTCAGAGCCGTAGTTCTAGAAGATGTCCACTGAAGTGGGCGTCAAGTTGAATCTGGCCTTTGGCTTGTTAAGAATAAGTTTCTATCACATGGAACTCAAACATATTTTGGTTATGCTTATATCTTTAATTTTAAAACTGGTAACAAGGAATAATATAAAATGAGCTAGTATATGATATCTATTTATCTTTTTCTTTCTTCTGAATGACAAACAGTAAATCCCAATGAAGTAAAACCTTAGATTATGAATAACTTGCTCCCGGAGTGTTCTGCAAGAGGAATGAGCATTTCTAATAAATTTTAACTTGATAAATGGCAGTGTCTTAGAACACAAGTAGTACATGATGTTGGACATAATATGATCACAACCGAATGAATCTCTCTCTCTCTCTCTCCCATTCCTCTGCAGGACTGTGCGTCATTGTCTCTCAGCAGCAAAACGTTATGGAGGAGATCTCATTTGCATAGAAGGGGAGAAAAAGTCAGAGGAATTCTCACTTCAAAGGAGATTAGGGAGATGTATGAAATGTGGGGAGCAGTGGAAAATTTTGTAGAAAAGCACCACTCGATTAAGGATCCAGCAGTGCACGTGATGAATTGGGTAACAACAATGCAGTATCACATTTATGTGAAATTTTCAAAAGGAGGCAAAAGTGAGCGTCTTTGAATATGTTCTTTATTAAGGTTGCGTGATCAGAAAGTGTTCCCAGGGAGGCGATGGGCAGCACTTACTCCTTAGCGATGGTGAAAATCCTCCTGTGCAGTAACGCTTCTCCCTTGTCTCCCTTAAACCAGCCACAAAGGTTTTCAAAACTAAGTTTAGGTTAATTTGTTTATTTTCTTTATATTCTGTGTTTTATTGTTTTGTATTTCATTACAGCATTACAATCGTTTTTCTATGAATATTTTTGGGTTGCAGAATAAATTATTTGAGTTTCTGTTATTTCTTACAGGGAAATTCACTTTGCTATCCCAGTGCTTTAGATTATAAGCATGTTTCCAGAATGAGTTATGCTCACAAGCTTAGCCTTTGCTATGTGAAAGAGTCACAGAAGTAAAGAATGGGAAAGGCCTCACCATGTAACAAGTGGTTTGTGAGATATTTAGCCAGTTCGTCCTCAAAAATCACATCTCTGTTATTCAAAATAGAATGCTAAATTACCATTATCAGAGGTTAGAACTTCATTATGTCTGTGTGTTTCTGTTCTAATACAGTCAACTAACCAATATAACCTCTCATCTGTACTATTCTTTTATCTCTTAGCTCAACTTCTGTGTGGCAGTTGAGTTATACCGGTTTACCTCCCTTACCGTGTTGAAAGTTCGTTAAGCGTAGGAATTCCTCTATCTTCCGTCTCCAGTCTGTTCTTATGCACCTTAGGACACCATACACTCTCAGCTGCTCCTGAGTCAGTTATTCAGACCTTCGAATGAGAATTTGACTACAATTTAATACTGGTTTGTGTGGTCTTACCTTTACACTGTGGGGGATACAGATAAAAGATGTCTTAAAGAAGAATAAAAGGTAGGTAGAAACAGCTCCCTAAAGACAGGCAGGCAAACGGTGGACGTTTACATTGTACTCATTTTTATGTTGATTTCTGCATGCTTGCTGTTCACAATGACCACATTTACCCTGGGGAAGTGGGGCATGCACACGGCACATCCTGATTCTTCCTCCTTCTCCTTTCCTTCCCTCCCTCCATCTCCAGGTCCCATTCCCATTCGCAGAAGATCTGTCTCCCTATTGTGAACTATCTATATTTTATTTTGCTCTCTAAATTATTTATATTTTGCTTTTGAATTATTTATATTTATTTATATTTATCTTTTTGTTTCTTTTATATGAGAAACCATGTGATATCTATGCTTGTGTATTTAATTTATTTCACTTAATAGTATAATCTCGAAGTGTATCCATTCTCCCACCCAGGACTTAGTTTACCCTTCATGGTGGAGTGGACAGCCTTCCACTGGGTGGAACTGCCACAGTTGTGTAGCCATTCATTTGTTGATGTACACGCAGGCCACTTAAAGAGATGGTGATTCAGAAAGTGCCCCCCTCTTGGGGTACCCTGGCATCAAGCACTGTTTACCACACATGCAGAGGGTCCAAATGTTGCTTGTGGATTGAATCAATAAGCATAATGTGGGCTGTCAGATGAGAAAGTGCGCTTAGAGCTCGCCTTCAGCTGAGAGTGTTCTCCACAGGCTCTTCCTCTAGGCCGCCCTCCTGCCTCCCTTCCTCAGGACCCGAGTCCGACTGCATCTTCTTGTAATGTCTTTGCTGCTTTTCTCTGTGCAAACTGACCTTGTGGTCCTGTGGATTCCTAGAGATTAGTCTGCCCTCCGTCCCTCCCTCCCTCCTTTCTTCTTTCCCTCTCTTTCTTCCTCCTCACCTTTTTTCTGTGCTGGGCAGCAAGCCCAGAGCCTTGCACATGCTATCCGAGCTCCGTACCACTGAGCCATACTCCCAGCCCCTCCTCTTCCCTCTTTCTTTTTCTCTTTCCTTCTTCCTTTCCTTTTTCCTTTCTTTCTTTCTTTCTTTCTGTCTTTTGTTTCTTTGTTTTTCTTTCCTTTTTTCTTTTTATTTGGGTAGCAAAATTTTATTGTTTCATATGGTATATGATATTTACTTAGTCTTTTAGATTGTGAAAAATTTCAAGGTTATATAAGTTATATATATAAAAAGACAATTCAGTATCTACTATCCAAATTTATCATACATTCACTTTTACTTCTTTCTTTAAACATAATGAACATATAAAACTTCCCCTGGAAAGACACGTTCCTTTAGAGCAGGTATCAGCAGGATGATTTCTGAAAAGGATGGAAGCAGAAAAGCAAGGGGGTAGAATGAAGGCTGGGGACATAGCCAGTGACTGTTGTATAATAATGAAGAGTGGGGCCTGGTGGTGCCCGCCTGTGATCCCAGCTCTCTGCGTGCCGAGTCGGGAGGACGCAAACTCAAGGCCAGGCAGGGCAGCTCAGTGAGACCCTGTCTCAAAATAAAAAAATACTGAATAAGCACAGTCCAGTGCCCTGGTTTCAGTCCCCAGTAATACCACACACACACTAGCATAGCAGCAAGTAACAAAGCCTGGGAACGGTTTCTGTTTACCCGTCCTGCATGAGGACCA